>JAVHNF010055808.1:73786-86599 GCA_034783455.1 Micropsitta finschii
GTATTCAATTACATTACACTGATGTGAAATGAGTTTTAAATACAATTCTCAAGGTATGTCTGTTAATACAACAGAATCATAGAAAAATTAAAGTTTGAAGGGACCTCCAGAGAAATTATATACTACAACCCCCAGCTCAAAGAAGGAAACTTCAAAACTAGATCAGGTGGCTGAGGACCTTTTCCATTTGAGTTTAAAAACCTCCAGGATGACATCCTACTGCCTCTCTGAGCAGTTGTCCCAGTGCTGCACCATCTGGGGGGAAGAATTTTTTCCTGTGTCTAAAGAGAATTTCCACTGCTGCAACTTGTGTCCATTGATTCATGCTTTTTCATCATTTGCCTCTGAGAAAAGCTGGCCCTGTCGTCTTTACAATCCTCCTTTAGGCAGTGAAAGTTCCCCCACTAGCCTTCAAACGAATGCTTCTCCTCACATTATAAACTCCCCTGATGTGATCACCTCCAGTGTCCTCTCCAGTGCCTCTCTCTTGCAGAGGACACACTACTCAAGTAACAGCCTCATAAATTCATCACATAAGAGCAATAATCCCTTTCCTTCATTGGCCAGCTAGACTTTTGCTTCAACAATTCAATGGCACACTGCAAACTCAAGCTCCTCTTGCTAAGATTCCCTTTCTGTGCAAGTTGTAAGGAGATGCATTGCCTCTTCTTTAATGTCATTGGATGGTAGATTTAGTGCCATCTCCCTTGGGCACTACTAGTAACCAATAACATGCACTGATAGTGACTGAGATGTCCGTCATTCTTGGGTCTGTGGAATATCATGCCAGACAATCCTAGAATCTCAAAAATCTATCAAGTTTCAAGAGATGCTAGATTCTTCTTACTTCTTTAATTATCTCATCCCTTGAAAAACATTTGTCAGGCATCAGTTTATTGAGCATGGTAAATGCAGAGTCAATGTCCTCCACAGCATTACCAAATTTGAATAATAGGAAGCATTTTCTAACAACACAGTCTATCAGGCAGCACTGATTTCTCAAGAGAAAAGGCTGAACAATGTGGCCAAACTCAAAGCTACAGACAGCTCCAGGGAAAAAGACAAAACGCTACTGTCATGGTTATGGTTCAATTCTGTGACATATGGTGCAGGTAATGAAAAACCCCCGATTAGTAGTGATGATGCACAGACCGTCTTACATCTGCATATGGCAGCCTGCACTGGGTCCCTCTTCCGTACTCTAATTGAAAACATATGGGCACAAAGTTGTCTGAACTCCTTCCACAAATATGTTCACACTTACACAAAACCAGATTAGGAATACATTACTCATTCCCCTTCCTTTCTTTAGACAGCTAGCCTTCCCCTTCAGGCTGGCATTCATGAGCCATGCAGCTGGGAAAATTCATTAGCTTTGCAAGAAGCTTCAAGGACGTTCCTGAGCTAACTCCTCTTGGAAAGAAATGGGGTTTAGAGGTTAAATAAATGTAGGAAGTCAAAACAAAGACACCACCGTTGATACTAACCAGACACGGGAACCTGCCAGTCTGTCTTATCCACAGGAAACAGGTAGTTCTCTACTGTTTGAAGGAGTATGACCCTCACATTGTTCTATCAGATCAAATATCCCTTTAAAAGCGGAGCTGATTTTGTCTTTGTGAACAGCTCACTTCTTGGAAGGGTCTGGCATTTCCAATCAGAGGGCAGGTCCTTTGCCAATGAAAGGATTTTTTTAAAAAAGTCTTTCTAGAAAGATCATCAAAACCAGCCACTGACTGGTGTGTAGTACTTATCTAGAGCAACAACAGCCACACCAGAGCAACACGGAGTTTACCATGAGTTGCAGTCCTGAGAGATGGTGAAGCCAGGAGGATAATGTTTTCCAGAGTGGATACAGGAGCAGTCAGAGCTTTCAATGCAATGTTCACCGTCGAGGAGCTTTCCGTCTGGATAGGTCAGGTAGCAGCAGATATACATGTCGCCCATACACACACACAGGGGCACAAACATGAATACAATTAGATTTTCTAGTTATTCATATACTTTGGCAAGACTATGCATTATTATCCATAGTTAGTCACAGCAATAAAAATTAATTAAGTTTGCCAAAAAGCCTTACAAGTGCTGAGGTCTACTTTCCTTCTAGTGCTACCTCTCCCTCAGATGTGATGAATGGAGCATTTCTGATGCCCCCAGAAGAGCTCTTTGTTCAGTGAGTCCAAAACACACATATTGGAACATATACGAGTCAAACACAGGGAGCACAATCAAGGTTGCTCAGAGCTGATGTAGAAACCTGACTGTTGGTTTACTGCCCTTGACTGCAGTAAACGGTGTCTAGACAGGCTTTGTGTTTGTTGTATGAGGAGAGACATAGGGAATGAATAAATGAAGTTAGGCACCATAAAAGTCTAGCAGACTGAGTCCGAGAGAAGAAACATTATAATATGGAGCTCTGCTTCATTTCTCAACTTCTGCAGAAGCAAAAAGTGATTTTTGGCCCCTTCTCCTGGCAGCAGCAGTTACCACTGATAGTGAGACACAGGTAAGTCTCCTTTATCCCATTCTTCCCATATAGCTGCTTGGAAAGACCTTTGCTGATAAGAAAAGCCTTTGAACGAGAAATATTCAAAGCAATATGTGAGCATTTAAGAGTGGTGTGGCTCTCCAGAGAGCACAACAAAACAGAACATACGCCTTTTTTCCTGGCAATAGTAGTTCCATTTACAGCAATTAAAGTGACTGTGTTGTGCATTTAAGTTTAAAAAAAAAAAAAAAAAGAAACACATCATTGAACAGATCCTTTTGATTCTCAGGGCACTGGAAAGAAGCTGAATAAATGTATAATCCTTGTCCTAACCCCCAAATTCCTCTATTCATCTGTCAGATCCACCTGGTTCTCTAGGAAGCTCAAATCAAAGTTCTTCCCTGTTGACTGTGCACTAACAGTAAAATTTTTGAACTGCTGATTGGTAATTCTTTTCATGCAGTTCCTTCTACCCATCTACTTGTTTCTCATGCAGGAAGCTTTCTATTGAACTCCTGCTTCTCTCAGTTCCTGCTCCCCTAGACTTTTCCTAGACTGAACTAACCAGTGCAGCTACCAAAGGAAGAACACAGCGAAAGTCCTTGGGTAGTCAGTGGATTCATCTCCTTCAGCCTTCCCCAACAACCCCAGGACTGCAAAAATATAATAGCTAGATCCTTCACAACAAAATAAGGTCTTGTGTCTGACTACATCACATCTGGCTTCATATTCCATGCAACTACTAAGCTCTGGATGCAATGAAAACTCCTCAAACAAGGATGACATTGTCATTACTGCCTTGTTTTGGAAACTAAATTATGTTCTCAGCAAACCTCCATCATGCTTTGTATGACTCTCTTCCTGCAGTTGTTTTAAATACAATAGACACAGGAGGAAGACTGTGGTGGTTAGGCTGCCCCTTGAAGCCAATCAACTTTCCTGTACAAATGATTCAATAGTAAGTGAAATCATTCATGTACAATCATTAAGATTTCTGGAATTATAGTGCAAGGCCTACACATACTAGTTTTCTGTAAGAAACTCCTTCAGTACATTCTATTTGTTCCTTCCTCTAACTGTATGCTTCTAACCAAAAGCAATTCAAAAGGAATCTAGATACATCAATGGTAAGCAGTCCCTCACCAAGAAAGAAAGGCAACCCTAGAGTACTAGGTGGTGCTGATTTTCACAGAAACGTTTATTTTTCAGTTGGGTCTGAAAAATGGCCCTTTCATCAAGTGAGCATACAGGCATTACAGAAACTGGTTTATTCCAGGGCACAGTCCCAAAAAAGAGAAGTATTTTTGATTTCAAGAAAATTTAAGGGAAGACACAGCTTTCCTTCTTCTAATAAAATAGGTAGCATCATTGCCAAATGTTTCTCTGTAAATAATCCAGTAAATAAATTACCAGGGCAGCTGCAGCCATCAACACATTGTCCATGACATACTTCATTGATATTCAGGCTCTGGCAGGTTTTGGCACAAGGGGATACACATTCCTTATACTGCATGCCAACTGGACATCTTGGCCCTGAAACAATTAATAGAAATTAGAAATGCAAATTCCTCAATAACTCGTAAAAAACTAAATCCCTTAATTATCAAAGGCTGAATCACAGGGACACCAAAAAGTTTACATGCTCTCCTAGCAATGATTTCTTATTCAAGAGCATGACATTTAAGAAATGCTTCATTTTCAGTTTGCTGCAATATCATCATCTGTCAGGGGGTGTAGTAAATGCTTAAAAGTTAAAGCCAATTTCTTTTCTAATAAATTGAGTCTTAATAACTAAAACCAGTGCATTAAGAACAATTAAACATGTGGAGAAGTTTGGCAATAACAAATAAGAAATTTGGATAGACAAGCATATTCTGTACCTTTAAGCTAAGCAGTTACTCCGCTCATTTGTGAAATTACACTGTTCCATGTTTCCAGAGAGAACTGAGAGACAGTTAATACTGAAATCCTATCCTTCTTCTTCCAGAGAATTGCCATCCCAGAATAAGACCTATGTTGTGGTATCTTCACTGCTGCCATTATCTAGGCTAGGCCATTATACACTACAGCTATCCCTTCATTTTGATGCATAGACATATCCCTCAAAACTGCATGGGCATGACGTGGGAAGAAAAGATTAGAGCCTGCCCTTTTCCATCAAACCCTCTATTGGAGGAGGTGGGAAGATAACGAAGTAGCAGTCTTGCCCTCTGTGGCTCCAGGGCTTGGGCACCAGCTCACACTAGTACAGTGTGCCAGCACTAGAGCCCTGCCAACACAGCGGAGTGTTTCATGCCTCCAACACAACTATCATCACCATATCCTGAGAAAGCATCATAGCACAGATGAAGGGTGATGGAAAATTAAGCTCCTAATGTGAAGATCCCTTTTATGTCCCAGTGGAAAGGTAACAAATTACTGCTAGAAGACTCTCCTTTAGTGTACAATCCATTCAAAAAGTGGTTGGCAGCATTTTCCTGCCATAATCACAATTTTCTTTCTGTTTTCTTCAGTGGCGGCCAATAGCAGAATATCTTTACCAGAGAAGAAGGCATTGTCAATATGTACCAGTCAGTTACTCTGTGAAATCAATTTACACAAACATCCTATGAAAACTGTCTTTCCTGTGTAATGTAAAAACATGAGGAAAATCACTGAGAAGATGATATCAGAGGATTGATATTATTATTACTCATTTGTGTGCTTATGTATTTAACCAGGGTTCTCCAGCAGAGGCACATGCATATAGCAACAGTGGGTGCAAACATGACCTTTTCTCTATAAATGCAATCCATCCCAGCCAATCCATGTACTTCCTTGTTGAAAATCTCAGCAAAGATGCATTCAGGACCTCTGACCTCAGCAAAATTAAGCTAATAAAAGCAGTATTACAAAATGCAATCAGGATCTCTAATGTAGACAAAATTTGGCTTAAAAAAAGGCAACATCTCCATTTCAGTGTAACTGGTTCAAGCAAATAAAGGATGAAACAACTGATTTTATAATAAATAAATAAATAAATAAATAAATAAATAAATATCAAGGAGAGCCTTTCACAAGGATGATGACTTGCCAATGCAGGTGGGACAACATCACATAACTGAGCCACATGTGAAATAGCTCCTTAAACATCCTAGTCTATATCTTTGGGTATCAAGTAAGTCTTTACTGACTTCGTATACCATGGCAGGAACTGTAACAGCTCCGAATCTGTGGTTCAAACAGTCCTGCCTTGGTGACAAGAAGTTCTAGAAAAAGGTGGGTGACGGAGAGCTGAAAAAGGGAGCGAGCAAAGGCTCTTCAGATAAATGGAAGTAACAGGCATTTCAAGTTTTAACCTGCCATGCCTAAATCAACCCGAATCAACATCCTAAAAAAGCGCCAGTTACTTTTAAGTGCAGCACATAAATCTGCAATACAAGCATGAGCTCATTTGGAATAAGCAGCCTAGGAATAATTCTGTCAGCTTACTGCATGCGCTCTCTTCAGGCCACCCATCCAAAATCACTCCTTCATCAGCACAGCTTCTTGCATAATCAAGGAACACCAAGCAGTGACAGTCCATGCCCTGGGTACAGGCACAGATGTCTCTTTCACAGAGATCAATGTATGGTTCTGGATCAACTCGATGGTGGCACCGGGAGAAGGTCAAAGATGTTCTTAGTAGCTGGCAGGTTTCGATAACACCCTGCACAAGTGGGGGGCAAAGGTAGAAAGTGAGAGAGAAAAAAGGGGGGCAAAAATAATTATTATAGTCTTAGAAAGAAGAGAGAAATCCCAACTTTTAAAAACACGTTGTCACCACTATTGTTAAATAATGTCATGGCTAGTATTTAACACCACTGTGTAGTTAAATAACATCAGTAGTCAAGAGCTAGTAGTGAACTACATCCATTCCATTTATTCATCACACTCCCATATATATGCACACAGAGGGACATTAATATATTGATTATTATAAAATAGTGTCATATAAAAGATGTTTCATGCAGAAACATGTCAATCAACCAGTCAGCAAACGGAGGGAAGCAAAGAACTGCTTCTTACCAATGAAGAACCAGATGGTGTCTCAAGTACCAGGAAGATACACACAGCAAGGGAGAGGAACTTACTATTGAAGTACTTGGGAAGAAAAATGACCAGACCATCTTTTGGATAATGAGGGAACAGAGTAAGTTTCATGCTAAAAGATCACGTCTGACTGGAATCTGAGGAATCAAATTTGTTTCCCACTTCTGGCCACATGCTCCTGTCACTTGGCTTGTCCAATGCACAACAGGTCAATTTAGCCCAGATAAATAGCAGAAAAATAACTCAGGGAAGAAAAGCAATTTGTTCTGCTCTTCTCACAGGTTAAATCAGCAGGGTGATAGCCAGTGTAATGAGAGGACTGCACAGTGAGATGGGGGGAGGGTACCAAGACCTCTCTTTTCAATGGCAGCAAACTAAGAGGAAACTTAGCTGCATGTGAAACAAAACCTAAGGAAAACTTAGCTCAGTTCTCTAAGGAAGTCTCCCAAATAGACTTTCTCATACGTATGCATTATGTCACAGTTCAACAAGCCTGAGACCCTCAATACAACTTTCTGAAAGGATGATGCTGAGATTAGATAAGTGGAAAAATGGGGGCTTTGAGACAACTCTGGCACAAACACTTGAAACATAACTTTCTTTTACTTATTTGTCTGTGTTTCATATAAACAGATATAACCATGCTGTATATTTCAGGTGTTAAATAGGGGGGCATGTTCTTCAGAGAAGTTCACAGTAACAATGCATTACTCCTGAATATCTTAACAAGTATCTGAGGAGATTGCACATGCAGGTTGCTGTGTCATAGCAAAACAAAAAAAGTCAGGGGAGAAGGTGGAGTGGGAGCCTTCAATTTTTTGGGAGATCTAAAATGTGGAGCAAAAAAACCAAAAACCCAGAGGTCAGCAGATGTCTAAATGTCTTCTCTGAATTTCAGCTGGTATACCTGTATAGGAAAACTGCTGAGTAGAAAAGACTACTTTTCCCTAAAGAGTGTTTTGTCCAGGTGATCAGCAAAAGATAATACATGTCTGAACTGAGAGAATGTCTTACTTATGAAGACAAATCAACCAGAAATGTCTGGTCCCTTGGGAATATATTTAGAGTTTAGCAAAGTGCTCAGTGAACAACCACATGCAGAAAGAGGTTTTGAGCTTTCCGAGAAAGGCCTCGAGGAACTAAAGCAATGCTAGCTTATTTCCTTTAGGGAGATGAACATGATTGTCCTCCAGAAAAATCAGCTCCAGCCTGGAATAATTCTAACGCCCAGATAGCAGCCACCATGGTGAACCAGCTGGGAAAAAAAAAAAAAAAAGAAAGCCACCAGAAGAAAGGAAGCAGAACATTTTTATTCTCTCTCCTTTATCTCTTTAAAACACAGTGGTCAGGCTGATCTAAGAGAGGTCCTTGTCCTCTAGTTTAAGAGGCAATGCACATACATGGTGAGCACCAGACACTGGCAGTCTCACCCACCGCTGCAGCATTCCTGCTCATGGAGGAACGGTCCTGGAAGCAGTTCCACACAGCCAAAGATTCATCTAAAACTAGTCAACCAGGGAGGGAAGCCTTAGGCTGAAAGAGTGCTTAGAGTATAGGTGCCTGTAAGATTAAACCTAGCAGAACTGACTGCAATACCCAAAGCACAGGTAAAGGTCTTGAAACCTTTCCCTTGATTTCTGCATGAGTTCTCTTTTAAGTGTTTCTTTAAATGGGTTGGCGGTGTCCTGGCAGTAACAACCCTTAGCAACCACAAACTTGCTGACCTTTTTTCTGCCCCAGTCCCACCACACAGAGCTGTAGGTGGAATTTTGTACATTCTTCCAATTTCTGCGGTGTTGTCTTCTGCTGCTACAAGAACTGCATTTGCCTATTGCTTAACAATTGCCATTAAAGAGATATAGCCTAGAAAATAACAGAAGAAAGCAGAGGCACTCTCTTGTTCCCTTGAATTTAAACCCTATGATATATAGACACATGGAAGTGTTTCTCCATTTAGGAAGGGCATCTTTTAATGCCATAATTGGGTATAGTTTTTCAGAATACATCTTTTGGCTCACTCAAATGGAGAATGACTTAGCCTCCCAACTTTCCAGGTAAAGAGCTTCCAAAGCCAGCATGTTTAGTACACCAAATACTGGCTGTATGTTTGAGCAAACATAATAACTGACAGAAGTCACTTCACTCAAATGCTGATTCAGCTAACCTGTATATTTCAGGAGCAGAAAAATGTGATTTTAGATACAGCAGGCCTCCTTTTCATCCCTAAAACCTTTTTATGGCATCGTATGTCCATGCCTTTGCTGGACCTGCTTGTGATAGCTTTTGGACTGTAATCTGTAACAGCAGACAAGAACCTCTTCCACTTGCTTTCAGATCTGGGGATAAATGCTATTTCTTTACTGCATATGGAAGTACTCCATGGGATACAAGTAGGTTTATTTTTTACCAATCACAGGAAAAGCTGAGTTTCAGAAAAAACAGGAATTATTTGAATTCTGTTCTCAATTATTTTCACGTCTAACGTGTTACAGGTATAGTTTCCTAAGAAGAAAAAAAAAAAAAAACAAAAAGAAAGAATACAGTGAACTGGCCTCCAAGCACCATTTCTATTAGAGATGAAATCTGAAAAATGCATAAACCAATCATAATGCCTTAAAACATATATATTATTTTCAAGGCCGCCTTATTACTATAGTCATCCATGTCACTCCATTTTATACTTCAAGACCCATGTTACCCATGCTAACATGACTACCACACTAGTCATCTAAAAGCCTATTAGACAGTACTTCATTGAACATGTAGCCTAAATCATCACATCATGTTGTGGAAAAAAAACAGACAACACAGATCGGTTTTGGTAAAGAGATCTCTTTGTGGTCTCAGATTTCTTTTTGGTAACTAAACAGCAGCTGTAGAGGGCAGGGCATGGAAGGGAGGCAGCAGCTCCCTCCCTCCAGCACTACCCAGTTTGGCATGCTCTGTGGGTCACAAGACAGGTAGCCAACAGGCAGCTACATCATGCAGATGCCAAGCTGCCTCCTGCCCTAGGAGAAGAATACAGTATCTGAGAAGAAACCGTATCTACAGGCAGAGCAGTAGTCAAACATATGGAAGTGTGTGTTTTGGAGGTGGAGGGCAGGGAGAGGACCAGAGCAACAGCAGGGTAACAGTGAGCTGGGTCAAGACCTTTAGCTGATACATGGAGCTGTTAACCAAAACAAGAGCTCTTCCTCATTAAAGAATATGAAATTGCCCATGTTTTCTACGATGTGAGGTTAGAGCAACAGTGCTTTTTGGCTTCACTGCACTTGCGAAGAAGTCAGAAGCCACTTCTCCAAGGATGCTGTTGTGGTGGGGAGCAGAGAGCGCAAGGTAAACCACAGATCTACCCTGAGTGGGTGGACAGGGGTGGGGGGAGCACACTGAACCAAAGCTGTTGTTTTCCTCACCTAGCAGCTGACGGCCGGCAGCGAGGGAGGGAGGGAGAATGGGAGATGGAGGAGATTTACATTCTTGAAGCTGAAGCAAGCAAACAAAGCAGGCTATTAAAAAAAAAAAGCCCCACATTCTTCAAAAGGCACTCCTTTGGCTGGTCTTCTATTAATAGTGCTGTGTTTATTCTTGCAGAGTGAATAAATTAAGCCAATGTTAAATGCTTTGAGCTCATGAACTCACATGAGAGAGAAGATAATGCCATCCCGTTTGTGGAAGAGCAAACTTTATCCAACAAAGCATCAATATTTAACATGATCTGTATAAAACTCACATTAGTTGCAGTCTACCTATCAGACAGGATTTCACCCCGCATGCCTCTCCCAGACTTCAGTTGCAGTGTTGACATTTTCTAAACACTAAACTTGCCTGAACAGATAGCATTCCAGTGGCCAACACCATTCACAAGAATTAACCCTGCTGTAGGGCTGTAAGCAGGTTTAAGACACAGTCTTGTCCCTCAGAAAACATCTTAACCAGGTTGAAACCCTTTGTGCTTTGATCACCCCCTTGGCACCACACACCACTACTCAAGTCAGTTGTTCAATAATTAGTCCTGTCCCTGACAGGAATACCCCAACACACCACCCTCAGCTCAAACTAGAAACATAGACTGCAGATTTTCAACCTGGAATCACTGCTGTGTTTCATCAGTCAAGTGTGCAGGCTGCCAGACTGAAGATATGGAGCATGCTTCACTGAATTGCAGAACATGTCTAATACACGTGTCCCCATCCAAAAGCTTACTGGAAATACAGAGTCAGAACTTTGCAAGCTTGTCCAAGTCCTAAGCCAGGTTTTTCCAGGTAACTAAGAAACCAGCACTCAAAGTAGCTGTTTCTTTGCTTATCTATTTCATGTTTGTGTGTTGGGAGGGAGGGGTATATAGGCACTACAGTTTTAGAAAGAAGAGTGACAGGCAGGGTGCAGTAGGGGAGAAAAATTACATTCACTAACTAGTGAATAAACTGTTCCTTTCTCAATGAAGCATGTAAGACATCAGTCATAACATGCAGTCTCCAAGGTAGCTTCTCTACAGCACCAGGAAGCCCAGTACAGAAATCCTCCTGCTGTTCCCAGCCACAGTGTGCAGGGAGCTCAGGAACTGCAGGCACACAGCTGCATCCTGCCTCCAGCCCCACGCTGGCTCATGGAAACACTGCAAACACACACAGATATCACAGGCCACGCTGTGGATGTGTTAAGTTCCACCTTAGCCCTGCACCTGATCTTGATGCACCACAGCAGCAACCTACATACAGCCACCACCAGCCCCACAGTTAACTAACTAGATGAGGAGCCATGCACCTTGTTCCAGTGCAGTGGCGACATCAGTGCCCAGTGTAGCTATCTCAGACCACACTGCACCTCAGAAACCCAAAACACATATCTCCTGCACCTCACATCCTAATTGCTTGCTGCGAGAGGAGCACATTAGGTGCAGACATGGACTACAAGGAAGCATTTGTGTTCATCTGTGACAGGTCAGGCAAGCTGCCTTCAGGTATGGGAGGACCAAAACCAGAATGGTATGTTGTGGCACCAACCTTCTCTGCAATCTCAGATGAAATGTTGCAGGTGTTGCTTGGAGTCTGCACTCTCTTGCACTGCTTGTTTTCACTGTGCAAAGCCCAGGAGTTTGCAAAGTCATAACTGTTTGCCACAAGGGTCCCTGTGAATGAAGGAGAGGAGAAGCACAAGGATTTTTTTAAGAGTTACAGCAACAAGTAGTCATTGTTGGCTACTACCACTGTGATAGTCTGCTGAATCATAGAATCAGCTAGGTTGGAAAAGACCTTTAAGATCATCAAGTCCAACCATTACCTCAGGACTGCCAAGGCCACCCACTAACCCATAAAATCTGTTTCTAAGAATAAAGCCTGTCATATCAAATGAATTTCTATTCCAAAACAGATTGACTGTAGAAAAGCCCTTTTCAGTGATCTGGACTGATTCCTTCAGAGGATGTCAAGGACAGACTAAAGCCTGCAGAAGGCAGCTCCCAGCTCTTCTCACACCTGCAGGAACATGGTAGGAGTCATTTGCTGGTCAGCTATAATCTGCAGAGCCCTAGGCATGTGTACACATTTTTGTACTATATAAAAGTTGCCAGTAAGATACAAGACATCTCAGAGAGGCAAACAAAATGAAACTACTCTCCCTAACCAAAGAAAGTATTAGCATTCCTGACCCCAGATAGCCTTGATTTTCTTCTGTCTGAAACTAAACCTTGTGTGCAAAGGAACTTACATTCACCATAATTGTTTGGGCCCATGATCTTACTGTCTAAGCTGTCCTGAAACAGCTCCTCTGCCTTATTAAAAGCAGCTCCTGGCCCAGGTTTGGCAAGATTTGCACCCATTTTGCATAAAAGCAAAACCAAAGGAGGTAACCTGTATGGCTGACACTTTGTGGGAGATGCAAGCCAGGTTCTCTGCTTCTCTTGCTCCATCCTTTGGAGAAGAGGGATCCTCCCAGAAAGAGAATGTTCCCTCCTCCCCCTTTTGTCTTTTATGGCATGGCTGATTTGAGGACTATCTCTGCTTCCTTCTGTGAGCTCCTGCTACAAAACAGTAGCAATTCTGTTGCTACTGAGTTCTGCAACTCTGCTTTTTAAAACCCTTCTGTGTTGCATGTGAGAGTATCAGTTGCCACTCTTAAAACAATACCTAAGACCTAATGTAGAGAATATGTTGACACATGACCCTGACTGTATCTGGAAAACAAACAAAAAAAAAAAACAACAACAAAAAAAAAAACCAGAAAATGATAAGACTTTCTTTGGAAATCTGTTCTAT
>JAVHNF010055808.1:101522-112480 GCA_034783455.1 Micropsitta finschii
CAAGAAGTCCAGTGCTGCTGAACAGTTATATGATAATATACACTAAAGCATGCCACATTTGTCATCAAGCTGGTTACACAAGTACTTATACAAAGCATCCACATTATGAAACAGCATCACTGACTGTAGGAACAGTGATGAAACATACAGGGCCTGAACAACAAAAAACAGCCAAAATATGTTGATAAACTGGAAAACTAAAGCCTAGCAATACTGAATTTTGATTCTGTGCTTAGGAACTAGCAAATTAGCCTGTTGAAGCAACACAGGATGTCACTTTAAGGCTATTTAAAAGATGCAAGCATCCACTGTAAAGAAATTCACCTTACGGAAAATATACCCATGAAATTCAGTAACAATATTTTCTTTAAAATTGTTTTTTTAAGAGGGAAACAAACCAGTCTAGGATATCAACACATGGATCTTAACAGAGCTAACTAACCTGAAGATTTCAGCCTGATTCTGGCCCTGCTGTAAGTATGTTGAGTTGAAGTACTCTCTGCTGAACAAAGTTTGTTTCCGTAAGTATCACTTAATTTCTGCAGGTAAAGGCATTGATTGATTTTCTGAAGTCTAAAAAGTGTTCTTACACTTGAGTAAACTCATCTTAAGTAAACTGAAATCCCAAATGCCACATCCTCAGATGCCACACAAAAAACAAATGAAGGATGTTGTACTGTGAAATGTAGGAAATGTTGGAACAGAAGACATACCTCATAAATCAGCAGAAAGTTCTTAAGCAAAGACTTACAGGGAAGGAAGCCATGCTGCTTCATTGCTTGGAAATGAAAAAGTGAGCTTTCAAAGTCAGCTTTTAACACTTTCAAAAAGTGAGATTTAAAAATAGTGAAAGAATTACAGGAAATTGGTAATAAAAAGAAAAAATATCAGTGTGCAATCATAAATGCAAAGTAGACTTTAATCTTTAATATATTCTGTGTTCTCAGTCAGTCTATCTCAAAAACAGTGACACTCTTAAGGACAGAAAATGAAAAGATAAAATGATGATTAGAGGTAGAAAGCAACTTCTCTGCAAGGGAAGAAAATTTCTATCTTAGAAAATCAGAGAAGGAAAGCATGAAGGGCATTTACCATAGCGCAAATGGCACAGAGATAGCAAATAAGAAACAAGTATTTATCATTTCTCCCAGTGTAAAGCTGGGAGCAGTCAATGAAATTCTCAGCCTTTAAAACACATAACTGGAAGGCCTCAGCACAGGTCACTCTGTCAAAAAGGAGTCAGACAAATTAATGAAGGGCTAGTCCATCATAGTGATAAATGAAATCAGAGGCATCAAATGATGAATCAGATAAGAGCTTGTGGTCTTTACTGTTGAGTGAAATCCCATCCATTAACACTACTCTTCATTTCTTACAACTGTTTCCATTAGCAACACCTGTTAAAAGAATCCTACTTTTGGGGTAAAGCAAAATCAAACCAAATCAAACCTCAAAACACCCCGCTTTATTTACCCCAGTCCACAAGAAAGTGTATCTGTGTTTTTTCACAACTGAGATTCATATACACTTTTCCATTAGTGACCCAAGAGTGAAACTCAGCATAAACAACAAATAAGCTAAAATAAGAAACACTGCAAATAGTTCCGAAAATAAGAGCATCCCTTGGCAGTTCCTGACAGCCCAGCGCAGCAAGCCAGAAATAACACAGGCTTAACAAAGTTACTTCTGCATCCCCTCCTACCTTTCCCATCCCCAGGAGAATAAATAAATAAAAGGCCAAAATAGATAGATAGATAGATAGATAGATAGATAGATAGATAGATAGATAGATAGATAGATAGATAGAAAGAAAGATAGACAGATAGACAGACAGACCCCACAAACATGAGAATATCAGCTGGCAAAGCTCATATAACACTTTATTTGAACCCCTCACTTTGGAATACTTATGTATTTTTATATTCCTTCTAGGAAAAAGCTGAGCAAAGTAGATGAACAATACAGTAGTACTGATATGGAGTATTGACATTCGCCATGCAGAAAAGCTCTGAATGAGATCTATACTGCATAATTATTCATTGACACATTTTTAGGACATAAGTAAGGGTAGGGAAAATAAGCCACTTAGAGATATTTGAGAGAAAGGAGGACATGCAGACAGACGCCATGGCCAAAACAGCAAACTGGATGCGTACTAGCAGTGCAGTATAGTGCCAGAAGTAAGGGATACTCATCAGGGCTGCCCCATGTCCCTGAGGATGGTATTAGAAGTGCTTACTTGCCCTTGGAGCTGCATTGCCACCCCTCTGCCACTTCTCTGCCATGCCAAGGGACTCCTCAGCAAGGCAAGATGAACAGCTAAGCTGCATCACAAGAAAGCCAGGCCCGTGATCTGTCCCTGTGGCAGCTGCCCAAACAGGACTATGTTTGTTGCACACAGCAGTATAAAATAAATTTGAGCAAGAAGCAGCAAGGCCTCTTCTTTGAAACACACAGAAAGCCTATCTGGAAAACTAAACAGTGTCATTGGCTCCAGTCCCATATGATTTGCAGAGGCTTCAATGCATTTTGGGGGTCATCAGTGCTCAGTTCCTTCTCCTGGCACAGTTAATGATAGATGGTCTAGAGAGACTCTTCAGAGAGGACCATAGGCACCAACCACCCATATTTTGCAATGTCCGTAACCCCTCAGCCTCTGGACATCCTTCCACATGCTGGAAAGGCAAGAGACAAATACTTTTGTTTGTTTACCACTTGCACAAGGCAAAACAAACACTTGGACACTCTCCCCTAACTATGCAACCCATCAGAGAAAGGCATTTTTAAAGATAATTCTTTTTATTACAAGTTGAACTCCTGCGCTGGTGGCAAGTTTATGGGTTTTCCAATTTCACAGCTTTCCCTGGGGTTATCTTTTGAGTCATCTGAGCCAAAAGGACCTCAGGCTAAAACAAGTGATGCAAGGCTCTTCAGTGCTACCCTATATAAAGCACTTCAGCGTAGCTGCAGAACCACTACACTACAAACCTGCCACAATCCAATACAATCCAAGATGCCCCCTGTAAGATCAGTGATATACAGCACAGCATCAAAGAAAAATATCCCCCCTCCTGTACAATGATCCTATAATATCTCTAGGGAGTAAGCATATTATAGCTGGAGGATGAAATCTTCAGCTGGTGTCAACTGGTACTGCTCTGCTGAAGTCAGCAGCACTATTCTAGTCTGTGCTAGCTGAAGAGCCAAAAACCTCATAAATTTGCATTACGTTACAAAGAGTTACCAGAAACTGAATGAACATCAGGGGAAAGATTATTTTTCTTCTAATAGTCTATAGACTATTTATCCCTTATGTAAGTTAGGAAGCACATCAAGGATATACACCTGACACTACATTCTAGACACTAACACACGTCTCAGCGTTCCCAGGAAGGGGATGCTGCAACAGCAGAACAGCACGGCCTGGGAGGGGACTAATTGTTTTCAGTCTCCTCCTGTAAGAGTTTGGAAGCAGTTGCTCACTGCTCTTTGCTTGTTAATGTCTTAAACCTCCACACCAGGATGAAATTCCCTGCATACCGGGAGTCAGCCAAGCCCAATTCAACAATTTCCTCCCACCCTTGGAACTGTGGTTTTCATATTCCTTTTATTATTTTTATTAATTAGTCAAAACTCTAGCCTTATTAGTTTGCACTATGTATTTACAGGCATAAGATTTTCTAAGCGGTGTACTCAGTGCATACATGCTATATTCACTTTACCAAGCCCTTGATTTCTCTGTGGGGTACTTTCCATTCATTTAGCCTGTTCTGCACAGAGCAAACATTTCCGCATCCTCATCACACCTTAACATCAGCACTGACATCAGATGCTAGCCAGTCAACCACCACAACATCACCATTAAGCTGCTGAATTAAAAAATCCTAATAAGATACATACAATGCAAGGTATTTTTTCCATTAAGACAATAAGAGAAAATGAGAGTCTGAATTGCATGATGTCATGACAGTTTTCAAAACACATGCTTTAAAAGCATGTTAATCCCTCCCTTTGGGATTAAATTTGTCCAAATGCCTGGCTGCTAAAATGCCTTTAAATGAACCCATGAAAAATACGACCAGCTAACACTTCTGGGCTATGGGACTGTAAAACATTTGCAGTAACAACTCACCCTGTAACACCAGATATGCAGTAGAGCAATTCATTATTAAATTAGCCAAAGTCACCCTCAAATACACACAAGATCTCCAAATGTCATTTATATGGAAAATGTCCTCAGTCAGTCTTTTAACTGGAATATCTGGGGGGTTAAATAAGTAAAGCCACCCTTGATTGATGATCCTGGACCAAACACAGGAGGAGACCAACAGAACAGAAACGTAGCTTTGATGTTATATCCTCACCACCGTGCTCTCCATTCAGGCAGGGGGGAAGAATCAAAGTCTGTTATTAGCTCCAAAAGCAATAGAGCCTTGGGTGACATGATCTAGTGGGAGGCATCCCTGCCCATGGCAGGGGGGTTGGAACTAGATGGTCTTAAGGTCCTTTCAAAAGATCCTTTCCAACTCTGACCATTCTACAATTAAGCACCACAAATGCAAGCATGTACACCAATATATGCGTACACTTGCATATAAACACCAATTGCATCTGTTCTGAAAGGAAAATACTAATATATCAAGAAAGGAGCAGAGGTAAATAGGAGCAGCCAAAAGATGGAAAATATCCTTTTAGAGGCAAACAATTAAAAAAAGCAAGAAAAAAAATAAAAAAAAAAAGAGGAAAGCCATCTTTCTTATGTGTGTGTTCTTACAACTAGCGAACTAAAGCCTTGTTTTGCTATTTCTTACAACTCTCTTGATTTTGAATCACATCTTGTACGTGTCCATGCTTTTGCTCCTGTCAGTATAAATCCACTTCTTCCAGCAGTTACGACAATAGTAATAGGAGTCATACTTTGCCAGGTGAGATTTAAACGGTGTAAGTGGTTAATTTTGCCTTTACAGAAGGGAGCAAACATAGGTAATGTGCTAGCTTTACAGCTTGAGAAGCAATTTCATCCCTCTTCCCTTCTGTAATAAGACAGAAACAGTATCTCCTGTATTTGCACCACAAATGTGTAAGCAAGGATAAATTAATATCTTTTCCTCCATGCACAGGGCTGGTCTAATGTTTACGAATTATGAAGTTCACTAATGACAGACTTTCCAAAATGCTCCTGCAAGAGCCGAGGTTTCCATCCAGGGTTGCAGCTGTTGAACATCTTTCCACTGCCCAGTGGAGACAGCATCCAGAGCCAGCTGGAGCTCCTGTGTTCTAGGCTGACCACTGAGGGATTGTCCTAGGTTAATTATTTTTCCAACTAGAATACCAGCAGGGTTCATTTAACATTTCAACCCAATACTACTGTTAATAAACTGTCCCAGCAATTAATGCCACACCATGTTAAAAATGCATGCTGTAACTCAGGTTTCAAAGTACAGGTTACCAGAAACTCCAACCAGCAAGGGGGAGCTTAACCATTAAAATATTTTTTCCCATTGATCTCAACTTTGCTGGAACTTCAACTTTCACATCCCTACCAGCGTTTCAATCGCTATATTCAATTATATTTATAACATTATGCAGATACATTTTAGCAGGCAAATTTTAAAATTTCCATTATGTTCCTGATAAAATGAAGCCACAGATTTCCTTGCTCTGTAAACTGCATTTCTAGCAGTAACAGCGAGCTGCTATGATACAAACTTTCTGTGAAACATGCCCAGAGAAGCTGTGGCTGCCCCATCCCTGGCAGTGTCAAGGCCAGATTGGATGGGGCTTTGAGCAACCTGGTCTAGTGGAAGGTGTCCCTGTCCATGGTAGGCGATTGGAACTAGGTGACCTTTAAGGTCCCTTCCAACCCAAACCATCCTGTGATTCTGTGATACTGGCCTTCATTTAAAATACTTATATATGGTTTCAGGCTCACTGACTTAATTCTCTTTTGAATATGGACTACAACAAGGAAATTTCTCTGACTAAATGCTGCTATACCTTTCTTCAGGAAGCTTCTGCACACAAACAAAACAATTGTAAAAGTCTGGGAAGAGTGCTATGAATTGAACCAAATTGCATAGAGATGGCAGTTCCCATTGAAAAAGAGGGAATTTATGAAGGTCTCCACTAGGAAGAGTAGTCCCTAGCATTGAAGTCTTAGCCCATGGAAGTTCATTGCACTGCCCCAAGAGGAGACAGGATTTTACCTCAAGTGTTTATTTCATTTTCCATCACTTTTGAAAAAGAAAGTTTGTGCATGGATCTGACTTCTATTTAGCTGATTTTATAATGCCAAGCTAGGAACAACTCTAATAATAAGCAGATCGCTCATGCAAAGTCATGTGTTTCTCTTTCTGAAATGCTGATTTACCCTAGTACAAAACAGAGCATGTTACTCATTGTGGAGGACAATTAAGTCGCAGAAACATTCACTGCTCACTGGGAACAATTGGCACCATTATGTGATCAACAAATCTATGTCTTATGCACATTCCCCACCACCACCCTTTTTTTCCTTCAATCATCTAATGTAAGCATGGGAGATGGGGGGGAAGCTTATACTGTGAAATTTGCCTTTAGCTCCTGATTTTTCTGCATGTCTTGGGATACATCACGTACCCTAAAATCACAAAACTAATACAAGAACTACAACATTCTAAATAAAAATTAGTTCTCTCTAATAAGCCTTTTGATATTTTTTTAACATCAAAAAATGTAAAGATTAGCTTTTACAAGGTTTTCTTCATAAACATGAAGGATAAAGATTTACTTCAAGATGAAGAACAAAGCTGAGATATTCACAAGAACTCCCAACCCCTGTATTTGGCATTCAAATAAAAATTAAAACCCTCCAAATGCTGTAAGATCGAAAACATCATCAGGCATAGTGACAATGCAGATGCAAGGATGGGGGAGGGAGGGGAGAGATGTGTGGAACTAAGCTGTTCCAAAAATTACAGAATTTTATATAAATTGCATTAAAAATTAAAAACACCCTCTAAATATAATTTGAGCACTCTACCTGCAGCTTTGGGGCCCCAGTACAAGTGGGATGTGGAGCTGCTTGAGTGAGTCCAGAGAAGGGCCATAAAAATGATCAGAGGGATGGAGCACCTCTCCTATGGAAACAAGCTGGGCTTGCTGAGCCTGGAGAAGGCTCAGGGGAGGCTTCCAGTACCTAGGGGGCTACAAGAAATCTGGAGGACTTCTTATACGGGCCTGTAGTGACAGAGCAAGGGGGAATGGATTTAAATTGACAGAGGGGAGATTTAGATTAGACATTAGAAAGAACTTCTTCCCTATGAGGGTAGTGAGGCACTGAAACAAGTTGCCTCGCAGTGTTCCAAGGCCAGGTTAGATGGCCTTCGAGCAACCTGGTCTAGGGGAAGGTGCCCCTGCCTATGGAAGGGGGTTGGAACTGAATGAGCTTTAAGGTCCCTTCCAACCCAAACTAGTCTGTCATTCTACGATTTTAACAGAAAGACACAGATCAAGCAGTCCAATTATTTTTCCACTTAGAGTGGGACAAGAACTGTGCAAAAACTGTGTTCTAAAAGTTTAGTTTTGAACAGCCTCCAAGTTAAGAGCTACCTTGGATTCACTATTTTATGTGCCCATTTCCAAAGATGTTATCTGTAGAACAACAACAAGATTACCTTGTTTATTTATATTTGATTGCTTGACATAATACTGGGCATAACTTGTTCTGAAATCATGAAACAGTTAAAAATTATGCTTACTTTTGATATTAAACAAATATAATCAGAATATAATCTATTTTTCCTTCCCTTGTTTAGGAGAAAAATGCGTGTTATTTAGAGAGAACAGCACTGAGGATCCAGCAAGCACGGATGTAACCGAATTTTTTGTTCATTTGATTTTACTTTCTTTCACATCCTTATTCTGTTTCGTTTTTTCTATTGACAGCACAGGGTCATCACCCTTCTTGCTGGTTTTGAAGATATGCATAGAAACAGTTATGGAAACACCCAGGTCTCAACACATATACAAAACTGAGTTATTGATCCAAGCAGTCTGACATGCTTTCTGGAAGGTGAGATTCAGTCATGGATAGACACTTCAGGAAGGTTAGGTTAGACTGTATATCATATATGAAATCAGCAGAAGTCAAGTTTAATTTGAACCTAGTGGGCTGAGAAAGAGCACACTCACCTTTCAGTTGCGGTGCTCAGGTTAATTACCATGGAGCTTGCAATGTCTTTCTCACTCTTTCCCATTTCACCTTTCAACACAGGGCATGAAATCCTCTTCCCTCAAATTAGCATTCATTTTACAAATGAAAAGGTTTCCAAAAGTTAACTCACCTTTGGCCATTTTACTTTAATACAGACTATTTAATTATCATGCTGTGACATGCATTCTTTTCCATGCATTCATCATTCCATGCATTACTCTATTTTTCCTCTCCTCCTTCCCCTGATTTTAGAAATACATCCCAGGCCACATCATCACTCTCAGGCTCTCAGGAGGACAGGAAGATGCATAGTAGGTAGTGTTGTAACAGGTGCCACTACTAATTGCATAAAGGTAATTTTATAGCAATTATAGGGCTGGCAGAAGTGCCAGAACTGATTCCAGGGAGCTTTTTTTCCTCATTTAGAAGTAGTAAATATCCACTACTTTAATTAACACCATAAGCAAAATAAATTAATTGCTTCTTTAACATGTAGAAACATCAATTACTCTATACAGGATGGTGGCAAAAATGCAATAAATTCTCTGTAAGAAAAAAAATCTTCAAAACATTTTTTTGCCTATTATAAAACATTATAGTATAGGCATTTCTTCAGGGAAACAAAAGAAAAAATACCCTTAAATTATCTAAACCACTGCATTTTAAATCAGGAGCACTGCCACATCTCATTTATTAAAAGACAACACGAAACTCAATTCCTACAAGCACATACTGATTTTCTTCCAGACTCAAAAGTGTTGAGCTGATAACATGCAACTAGAAATGGAAACACATCCCACAGCAAGTGTTTTATTTATAAAGAGGAAAGAAAAATACACTTCCATTATAGAATCCCGAAGAGCACCTACCAGATCACTCGCAGGCAAACATCCCACTATGTTAAGTGCTGTAAAAACGCAGGACAACAAACTCTCTCCAAACCCAAAGCATCAGTAGGAAGACCACAGAAAGAACGCTTGAGCAAGGTAGCTATGCTCACAAAATTTTACAGATCATTGACTAGACCTTAGCATGGTTCGTGAATTTACTAAGTTTGCAAGTAAATTAAGTTTTAAATATTTTAACACTACTTTAATCTATTTTTAGCTTCACCATCTAAAACCTGTAGCTCAAGTTACAGCAAAAAGGCCTCTTTAGCAAAAAGGCCAAAGAAAACATTCCTCAAACAAAAGCTGGAAAGCACCAAAGCCTGAATTTCCAATAACTAGAACTAGTGAGATTCAGACTAACATCAGTAACTACGAAATTACAAACACGGGTTAAAACTCAGATTTAGTCCTTCTAAAGACTTAAAATTCAAAACACTGGCTGCCATACTGTTAAGCAACAGATAGCAGCTTCTGTGCCATGTTTGTATATAAGAAGCTCTGCATTACCATTAAACTACAGAAGGGCTCTATCCCAAAGCAGTGGTTCCCAGGCACTGGAGTTGATGCTGAGCTCCTGGCCGTGGGACCAGGCTCTTCCAGATCTATTGGCTCCTATTTGATGGCTGGGGATTAACAGCACTGGAAGCTAAAATTCAAATTTCCTAAAGGGATGTATTTAAGCCTGGTTTTTAGTCTGGTTTAAACTTTACTTACGCACATATTTTAATATACATTTAATTCTTTGGCCAGTTTTAACCAAATCATGTTCTTATGTGTTTAATAGAGTATCAGCATCCTCGTGTGGGAAGGGAGGAAAAACCAAAGCACCCCCTCAACATTATCAGCATTGCCTCAGCTGCAAACCAGTCAATACATATCCCTGGTGATAGTTTGTAAACACAGGAGGGAGCAGGAAGTCCCTGCTCTGTGGGATGGCTTTCAGCAACTGCAGGAGGGGAAAAACATGGAGGTCAAAAAGGGGAGAGGAAGGAAGAGAAAATGTGGTTGAGAGGGAGGAAGAGAAATTGGTCATTACAGTGGGAACGAGATGCAGAGGGTACAGATCTGTAGGATACTTAACTCTGCTTTTCCCACTATTCCTAAAACTATTTATATATGTATGGAATTTTTTTTTTTTTTTTTTTAAATGTTCCACATGGAAAATCTGAGATGGGATTTTGCAAAGTTCCTGTCCTGCCTCCTAATTGAAAGGAGATCATGGAAGTTTGAAGTCTGGAAATTCCTGTTAGACATTTAAAACTCCACAACCTGGTGATAAGTGGGCTACCTGAGAAACAACATTTTTGCCTTCTAGAAAATTCTTCATTTCCAAGTTTTCATCCCAGCTTTGGAGGATTCCTAGATGTTTTAGATCTCCCCATTCCACAACAGCCTAATAGAGCAGTGTGATGACAAAAAAGGAGACTGGTCAAGGGGACAGATTGGTGCCACAGGCACAACATCTGTTCCGATGAACTAGAATTTTCCAATGGCAATATTAGAAAGCTGTACTGAGAACTGAGGAATCACAGCTCGTGTCCAACAGTACCACAGTGCCCCTCCTTATCAATTACTTTGCTTAGTGGGTAACACACCAGGAGAACAAGGAGGCTGTTTGAAGGACTCTTGGTGGGGACAAAGGAAAGCTTGTGAACTTAGCCAGAAATGTCACTCTGCCATGCAGGAAGATAAATCTGACAAGGATGTTCTGGGCAGAACAATGCTCAAAAGAGCTTGCAGTCTGGTTTTATCCAGTTGTTGCTGAACAGTACAGGAGCTGAGCAGTTCAGTGGCATAGAAGAAAGTATATACTATTCACATTATTTATCCTGATAAAGATTGAACAGTATGATGGCAAGCTGATCTGCTACATA
>JAVHNF010055808.1:116970-129231 GCA_034783455.1 Micropsitta finschii
GGAAGGGTTTAAAGCTCATCCAGTTCTAACTCCCTGCTCAAGCAGGTCTGCATTTCTCTTGTTTTCACACATTCCTTCTGCAATGCACAGCACTTTATTCTCCCTACTGACCTACAGCTTTGTATGCCAGTTAAACATGTTTTCTTGTGCTACCAGTAACATTGTTTGCTGAAGAAGCAGGGCAACAGACTCAAGATGTAACAAGGCAAGTTCAGATTTATGTAAGGAAAATACCCAATCTTGCAGTGAGGATGATCAAACAAAACATACAGAAAGGATGTGCGATCTGCTTGATACATAGAACTGGCATGACAGTGTCTTGAGCAACCCAACCCACCACTGAATTTACCCACCTAGGGTTGGGCTGGAAACCTCCAGAGGTCCCTTCCAACCTAAATCATTCCATACAAGTAGCTGCTTTACTAGATGACCTCTGATCAGAAAGAAACTCACCAGGCTCATATAGTTCAAACTATAATCAAAGAACTTAGAGACTTATTCCAGATTTTCTGCTGATTTTCTGTTCCCCAGCAAATTGCTTATTCATAGCATGAACAAGCACCTTAAAACTGCTTCCAGCATTCCCACTAACCACTACAGGACAGTGATGAATGCTGTATAAATACTGAAGCACAGCTTAAAGAACACAGGGTACTTAATCTTTATAACATGCAACTTCAATACTATTAGACTGGATACTCTATCATTTAACACCAAAAAAATTGCAGGAGGATATTATGGACCTGCAGTTTCATCTTACTCGCATTTTTCCTTAAGGCAAAATTTGAAGTGTCCCAATTTTCTTATTAGCTCTGATGAGCATAAAACGTCACACAGGAATTTAGGAAAACTATAAAGCCTTGTCTCACATCACATAGGAAGACTTCAGCAAAGAGGATGTTGCTTTTTGTGCAGACATGAATAGCCAAGGCTATAAAAAAGCCCAGAAGTAGGGAAAAGCATGAAATTGAGTTACTAAACAGTAAGAGATTAGAAATCATCTACTTCTTACAACAAAAAAAGTAGCAAACTTGTAATGAAACAAGCTCTCAGAAAACCTAGCACTAGTGGAACATGCCAGAATTCATGGCTGGAAGTACCAGTAGAGTCCAGAATTTACAGAAATCCTGCAAAACCAGCTATGATGGGTTACAAAAATCTCACAGTATTGCCAGAAACAGAAAGGAAGCAGTAACTTATTTTCAGTGATTTGTATTCTCAGGGGACAAAGGTGCCTCTTCACAGCTGCTCAGTGCACACACACAGGCAGTCCAGCTGACAGGCCAGGTCTCATGGTACCAGAAGGGGCTTAAATAGAACATTGACCTTCACACAAAAAAAACAAAGAAACAAAAAACAAAAAACCCAGAAACAAAAAACCAAACAAAAAAAAAAAAAAAGCAATTTTTTTGTTCTTCTTGTTTTCTCTTGGATTTGCATATACCTGTCCTCAAAGGCTCTTGATTAACTAGTGATAATATATCCCATTTAGGTTTATAGTACTATAGAGATTTTCAAAGCTTGTTTTCATGCAGCTAAGAGTAAGATAGTAAGTTAGGTTTTGTGGTGACAGGGAAGGCCTGGTAATACAGCACTAAAGGAGGAACCTACAACATCAGCAGCTACAACACTCCACTGCTAAGCTGTACTTGCAACTTTGATCAAGTCTTAGAAGCACAAAGAAGCAAGTCAGTGTTCTGTAGCACACATGAATATACCAACCTGGGATGTTTAGGATACTCCTGATGTTTCACCAGTTAAATTTACTAAATCCTGGTGCTTACTAAAACTGGAGGCCTGTCTTTGCTTCTCAAAGGGAATAAGAGAAAGGAAATCCTCTGTGCATTAGTAGCATGAGACTCACCTGAACTCGCTTGTGGAGCTTTCTGCATTTGTCTGTCAAAACCTGCAGTTGGAGAAGGCTCTGTGCAGATTCCAGCTCTGCCTGTTTCCGCAACATTTGCTCCTGTCTTAGGGAGCTGGAGGAACAAGAGAGAAGGAATCCTTAGGACTAGGTATTACCTAGGATGTTCCTCTTGGCTGTCAACTCTGATCTTCATGTTTTATCCCCAGAGCAAGTCCTGTTCAGGTAAATTCAAAAGTGAAATAATATCTGGGACCACACTCATCCAGTACATTCACCTTGGGATGTTCTCAGTTACACAATTGTACGAGAAGACTCCCTCAACTATTGTTCCATAGAAACAACATCCTTTCTTCTCATCCTCTCCAAATGCACTAATTTAATATAGGAGAGGAAAAAAACAAACTGGGGTTTTTTTCCCCCTACAGAAACAGTTTGACAAATTCTATCCTATCAGTGTCCATGACATATAGCATGCCAGTAACAAAGCAAGTCATAACACAGCAAGATCTGCAAGCTTGTTTCTACTACCAGTAGCTGATTTTGTATTTCAGGAAAAGAGCTGTATCAGAACTAAACAGACAAATTATCTGTGAATGCCCACACAGAAGCCATATTTACTACCTCATCTTGAGCCTAGAAGTGCATATGCACCACTTAGCGGCAGCAGTTTTGACAACATACTGAAGTATCTTTCATATAGGTTTTACATATGAAAGAATAGGTCTGCAATGTTGAACACTGCATTCTGCACTTCAAAAGCTGCAATATTGCAGTTATTTCCGTAGATCATGTGCAGGGAGATCTAGCTTGCCTAAGTGCCTTCTAAATATACAGACCTAGCCTTGCATGTATCCCAGGCAGAGAATTCCATTCTTTCCCTGTAACTTCATATGATTTTTACTTTTGCTGCAGAAGAAATAGGTAAGATGCTGTATTTGACCATCACATTACACAAGTACCCAGAGCCTGAAGGCTGGCTTTTTGGCATGTGAAGGAAAAAAAAAAAAAAGGCAAAAAAAAAAGCAAAAAAAAAAAAAAAAAACAAAAAAAAAAAAAAAAAAGCATGATCCTGTACCTAATTCAAATTTATGAGCAAACAATATTGATGCATGCATGCAGAGTTCACATTTGTCCTCCACTCGTGGCTGTGAGCCACAAAGCAGCCATTGCCAGCAGCTCCTCTGGACTGGCAGGCAGTCAAAGACAGGAAGCGGAGGAGGTGCAGGGCTGCAGCAAGACTAAAACACAAGACACAGAAGCAGTTAGACAACTGCTTCCCTTTGAGAGGCAAGATTTAAACACCCAAATGCTTTTGAAAAAAAACCCACAAAACTTATCCTTTGTTTTGCAGTGTCAATCCACCAACAGAAACCCTTTTAGAGTTCAAACACCATCAGGCAGTGGCAATCTGGACAAAATAGGTATTTTTCCCTTTGTGACAGTTACTCCCTGATCATTTCTGATCAATAATTACCAGGACAGTGAGGTTTCTGCTGAAAGACTGCACTGAAAGAACAGCAGTGAAGTCAACCCCAATTAAATTTTATTTGCTCCAAGATTCAGGAGAACTGATATTCACAACTTTCTAATTTCAGAATAGTATCTGTGACATTATCTTACTGAAAAGAAATCAGTCCCATTTTCATACCTGCTTTTCACTTTTTTCAATAAAAAGTCTGCATTTCAGTTGAAGAGGTAGGCAGAGACATAGTAATGCTTACTGACCTTTCATAAATTAAGCTATGTGAAGAGTCTGACAAAGCGAGATAAAGTGATTCATATGAGAGATTACTCTGTTTAATGCATGTAAGAAAGGTCAGCTCTTCAACTCCCTTGCATTTCTAACTATGCCTCACTTCTCTAATGATATATGAGCAATATAAGGCTTTTGGCAACAACTCTACATGTTCTGTTATTATGACATTCCAGGATACAGATAGCTTTTGCTATTTCACTGCTGCAAAGCTCAAACTCAAGCACTATGCTTCAAAAGAAAACTCTCCTTCCAGGCAAGACACATGCAACACCGAAAGGCCTTGCATTGCAAAGCCGGGCATGCTTATGGTAATTCCCAAGGGAATGCACAAATTGCTTTAGACCCTACAGGAAATTAAAGCATGAAGGAGAAGCTGGGCTGCAGCTTTCAGTGGCACACAGGCAGAAAGTATGTATCTTTATGTGGAGACTGCATACCTTTCCATCTGTTCTTGCTCACTGGTATCCAGCGCTTTCACAGTGCGAGCATAAAGGATCACAATGTCAGAAGATTTTGCTTTCTTACTGCACTGAAATAAAAACACAAGTTCAGGTCATCTACAAGAATTACAAGTCTTCTAACACCTAAAGGGGCTACAAGAAACCTGGAGAGGGGCTTCTGACAAAGGCCTGTAGGGACAGGACAAGGAAGAATGCCTTTAAACTGACAAGGGGGGATACTGAGATGAGATCTTAGGAAGAAGTGCTTGTGTACCCACTGTGAGGGTGCTGAGGTCTTGCACAGGTTGCCCAGAAAAGCTGTGACTGCCCCATGCCTAGCAGTGTTCAAGGCCAGGTTGGATAGGGCTTAGAGTCACCCAGTCTAGTGCAAGGTGTCCCTGCCCATGGCAGATGGTTGGAACTGGGTAAGCTTTAAGGTCCTTTCTACTCCAAACCATTCTAGGATTCTAATTTAACTATCCAAACCACACATCCCCACAGGTTTAGAGGTATTATTTTGAAAAAAACTTCTAGCTTTGAGAGACTGCCTACTCGACAACAAATCCATAAAACCGCAAACATTAACACAGCATGTTCTTTCCCTCATGACACCAGAGTTCTAATCACAGCTACAACTGTAGTTCAGGTCATGTGCCTTACTGCACTTTCAGTAGCATATATCCTTGTTTCCCACTAAATTCACTCTGCTAAAGCAGCACAGCCAGGTGAGTTACAGAGCCAAACAAGATCAGACAAAGTGGGGGAAGCAAGATCTAAATCAAAACACCAGTCCAACCTCTGTTTTGAAAACATTAAGACTGGCTGCTTGGCCAACAGATGAGGATTTAGGAACCCCTGAGCACACTCCCAACTCTGTTATTTACATACTATATTCCTTTAATCAAATACTATAGGCCAAAATCTGTAAGAGCATTCCAGTGTCTGTATGAAATACTGACATTCCACTGACTTCAGTGATGCACAGCAAGTCAGATATTCCAGTAATCTTGTTCATCTGTCTGTGACCATTTAGTACCTTAGTCATCTAAAAAGAAGAGATAATACCTCCCCATGAGCTGGGACTTGGAGGAAATTACAACACCTGCAAGCTTACTGTTCTGCAAACATAATTCATTGATCAGAAAAGGGGCAGGAAATAGATCGAGTAACCTCTGCTGAACATGAAATTACTACGTACACTTAAAATGCAGACTTCTCTATTCTTTGGCGGCACAACGATATTACAGGCAGGAGTTTCAGATCAGACAACCCCCCTTCTTTAGGCAAGAACTGCTCTGCAGAGCACTAAGTGGATAAAACAGCTTTCCTGGCAGTTAGCAGCTGTCACTGGCAGGATCAGGAATGCTGCAATTTCACAGTAACTCCTACTCCAGCCACTTTGTAATCAGAGCACCATGCACAGCAACTCTGTGCCACTGAACAGAGAATGACCAGTCGCAAAGGATGGCAACTGAAAATGAAGGGAAGATGATTTAGCTGCAAGGTTCTCCCCAGAGCAAGTTCAGCTAGGAACTTTTCAGTATTTGCATCACTGGAAAAAAGAGGGAGCAGGCGCCCCTTAGGAGGTAGTAGGGTTCAAGAAGAAAACAGTCATAAAATTTCTAAGAGCAAAGATGCCAGGAAGGTCTGAGAATTCTGCCTGGGCCCGGAGTGGATTAAGAAAAGCTTACATAAATTTGACAAGGGTCAGAAAAAATAGGTTTGGGCCTTTTCTGTGGCAAGAGTGAATCATGAGATTTCATCACAGTGCATATCAACAGGAGGTTTCTTGCTAAGAGAAGGGTATCCTGCACAAAGTCAAGCAGGTCTATGGAAGCTCTCAAAATGACAAAGCCACCAACTTGGGAAGCAGTAGAACTGAATCCTATTTCCAAGGTACTCATTGACCTGATTTTTGTCAATATTCCTTTCTGGAGAGAAGGGATGAGGAACGGGAGCCTAGAATAGAGAAGCGCAGACCTAACTGAAAGAGATCAGTATCACCCATGGACAAAAAAAAAAAAAAAAAAAAAGCAGCAGATCTACCGCTTGCAGAGGGACATTACTTGTTTCTCAGTTCATTCTCTGCAAGCTACCTCAACAACCTGATCTCCTTAAAGGCTGCAAAAGCAGATGCAGTTCAAACCAGAGGATTAACCAACTGAAAACAGTTCTCAAACAGTTTTCTTGTCCAATAGTTCTTTATGCTCAGTTCATTGTTCTAGGAATCTGCCATTCCCACATCCCAAGACAACAGTGCAGTGTCATGAAAGTATTTACAGGTTTAGTACTGGAACTCTCAAAGTCTGCTGCTTACAAATGCTCCACTTTAGTGAGAAAATCCAAGTCAGAATTATCCCTCTAAAGCAGTACTGGCTGTTCCTGGCACAGTTACATTAAAATTATGTTGATTTTTGTTATTTCTGAGTTAGGCAAAGGTGGATCCTTCATGCAGCAAGCAATTGTAACAGTTATGGCAACTGCACCTGCAGCAACAGTTAACCAACAGCAAGTCTTCCCCAGTACACATAAATGTGCATTTTACCTGGGGGCACTTCCCTTCCCGTCCCCTGAGCCACTTTTTGATGCATGTGTAGCCAAATAGGTGTCCACACCGCAGTGCTGAGAGACGGTGGTCTCCACTGCTGGTCCACTGCTCAAAGCAGATTGCACAGGTATCCCCTTCCTCCTCATCCAGTGGTGCAACAGGAACGGATGGCTCCAGCCTCTTTAGCGGTACTCTCTAGGATTAAAAAATTAAAAACAAGCACACACAAAACTTGTACGCAAATGCAGTACTTACCATATTTAATCTGGCTCCAAAGGCATTTAGGTCACCTTACCTGCTTTATCTGGACTTCAGCCTCTTCACTTTCATGACTTTTGTGTACTGCAGAAGCTTGTGACAACACTTGAGGTGGCTCTGCTTGGGTCTGACTGGAAGCTAAAGAAAGCATTGCTTAGATGAACCAATACATAATTGGGAGAAAGAAGTTCTCCTTGACTTAACCTGAAATCATCAGGGCATAAAGTAAGCAGTGATGGCACAGGTTACATACAGAGCTTCAGATCAGTGTCCTGGACACTGGAGGTTAGGCAGCCTGTGTATAAGCCCTTCCACTTATCAACAGCAGAGCTGAAGAAATTAGTTTTCATTTAAAAAACCCAGCAGAATTTCAGTGAAAAAGGAGAGGTCTTTTGAACACAGTAACTGTTAATGGTACTTTGGTATGCTTGAAACAAGCATATCTGCATACGGGTCTATAATTAGGCTGATGTAAGGTTACACCCCTGCATCATTATGCTCAGAAAAAGACAGACACCAATATGCAGAAGTTATTTTCCCAAGGGATCTCAGTGTGCATATTTTATGTGCCAGGAAGGTATTTACCATATGCTATCTGTTCATTCACCCTGACTTAAGCACTTTTCCAGCTGGCAGTTGTCTGAACTATCAGTTCTGCTGGGCCATATGTTTTTGGGGTAGGACACTGTTAGCCCTTCTGTTGAAGCATGGGCATGCAGAAACACTGTTTGGATTATCATCACGAGCATCCTGACAAAGGAGCAGAAATCACAGCCTCCCCCCATGTCCTGACAAAACAAGAAAGTTATTAGTCACATTTAGTATTCAAGACAGATATTATCAGTCCAGTGGAGACGCATCACCTAACCCTCACTAATGTCAATAAAAATTTCAGCCTCCACAGTTCTGGGCTGGAGGGGAACCAGTGGCTTATATAAGCAGAAAACAGGACAAGGGAATTCTAGAAAACCTAACAGAGACCATATGGTCACACAACATTAGAAAGCACTGAACAGCTTGAGCTCCTGTCACACACAAGACTAGCTCAGAGCAAGTGGAATGAGTCTGTTCAAAAGACATCTCATAGATGCATCCTCAAAAACAGATGTCAAGGTAGGCAAAACCAAAACTAAGAGCAGAGAGTGAGGTATAAGGGCATTCCTTAGAGACTGAATTAAAAAAAAAAAACCAAACCAAAAAACCAAACCAAAAAAAACAACCAAACCACAAAAAAAAAAAAAACAAAAAAACAAACAACAAACAAAAAAACCCATACGAACACACAAAAAAAAAAAAAAACCCTACAAAATAAAGCCCACTAATCTTGTTCTCTCTGGACATCGATATCCTTGACTAGCAAGTTAATTATTTGTCACTCATATAAAACTATGTATGCTCATGACAAACAACGTCACTGAAGTGCATAGCACCCTATGAACATGCATTTAGATAAAGGACTGTGAGCCTGAAAAAATCCAAGGAAACAGACAAACAAAAAGCCCACTGCCCTAAGCACTTCTATCTCCTTAGCGTCATAAGAAGTTACAGGAACGGAAGAAACCCTCAACTGAAACAGACCAAAATCCCAAATAATTAAATACTCAGATCATTCTCTGAAAGCACTGCTGATCTCCAAAGTGTAACCTAGTATCTTCAACAATCCTCCTTGATAAGATATAATAGCAGAAGCATGGTAAGTAATTAAACTTATTCTGAACATTTCCAAGATTACTTATAAGTAGCATCCTGCTAACAGCAAAAGATAGTATTTAACATTATAGTAGCAATCCCCAATTGCTGCTACTGCTCTTGGAACACTTGGCAGAAAGGCTTGTGGCAGCAACCTGCTCCCATCAGTTGTGGGCATAATGATCTCTGGGCATCATCTGTTGGGAAGCTCAAAAGGATTTGCACACCGAGTTTTGAAACAGCAAGATGACTTTCCAAAAATCAGTGTCTATACAGCTCTAATATATCACAAACCTCCCAAGCTAGCTGTCAGAGGTGTCTCCTGGGCTGACACCATAGCACTGGGCAGTGCTGCAGCCTCCAGCACTTCCTCTTCTTCCTCCTCCTCTTCCTTCTCTTCCTCCTCCTCTTCCTCCTCATTCTCCTCCTCCTGCTCAGTAGAATTGCTGCTTTGAGTCTCGTTTAAATCTATTGCTTCATCTGAGCTCTGTTCCTGCCTGTCCCTTGCAGTATGCAGGTGCTCCATACGCAGAACTTGTCCTGCAGCTGGCTGCTGGGTCCTGCTGAATTGAAAGTAACTGTCCAACGCTCCCCTGAGTGCAGAAAAGCAAGAAACAAAAGCCACAGTTATTTCAGAGAAGCTAAATACTCCACATGTTTCTCCATGCTTGTTTGTGGTTAAAATTCCTAGGCTCTGGCTACAATAGGAAGGTATCCAAGTTAAAGACAGACCTGTGGTAGAGGGGCAATCCAAATCAATCACCTGCTTTATGAGCAATCAGCAGTATCATACAGCAGCCACTCATTTTGCTCGGCTCAAAGAAAATCTCCTTGTTACAACAACAATACTGTATTCTTTCTGGGCAGTGTGGGTTGGAGAGAAGCAGAGCAAAGAACTGTTGTTTGCTAATAGCCTAAGAAACTCCTGATCAGTACCTCCAATCCTAACTCACACCTAGTTCCCATAGTCACTGGCAATATTAGATGCACAAGACTTGTATCAAAGTTTCATTCCATTGACCACTTTGTGCCTAGTCTGTCTACTTTCCTGTCTTATTTTCCATCCATCCCTGGATTGAAACACCTTCTTCTCTCCCTCACCAGTTCAGTATCATCTCAATTATCCATCAGATTCAAAAGACATTTTTCAGATTGCCTTCTAGCCCAGAGAACTACAGAGACCTTCATACACAATCTAAGGACAAACAGTAGAGTTATGATCTATCATCTGGGAGAAGATGAGTTCTTGGTTTCCCTGAATTTAAAAGCAACGCTCCAGTTAATTAAAATTTCACCTTTGGCATTTACAAAAGCTACAAAGATGAGACAAAACCCAAACAAACAAGTAAAGGGAGTTTCTTACTGGCTGCAGAGCATCTGCACTCATCAACCTTTATACCCATCACAGACAGTATTAAACACAGTATTTTTTCTTTGCCTGGAGGTAACAAAAAATAATCCCCTACAGGAAAATATTAGTGCATATGTTTGGGAAAGTTTTTGCCAAAACTGTCACCAGAAAAAGTAATCAGGCAGTCCCCAAATCAAAGGTGAAATGCAAAACAGAGCACAAGTTCCTCTCAGCTGGCTGGAACTGCCAAGAGTCAGCACTGCTGCAGGAAGCACCAGCAGGAATCTGGTAGAGCAGAGGGAACAGTGACAGCAGCTGTGCAAGCAAGATGGAAAGTGCAGAAGGGTTCAGGAATTAACACAAGAAAAAGGGGTAATTTACTTAACATGAGCAAAGATGCTTCCAGAAGAGGTCAGAAAGTCTGTGCTATTCTTCAGCTTAGAAGATAGACAAGGCACCCAGAATCTGGCAACAGCCACACACCTGGACTGAGCTGGGCTATTTATAAGCCAGGAAGAAAGGCAGTTTTAAAATGATGCCAGACTTGACAACAGTGTGCTCAGACCCAATTTCATCTCTGCTTTACCTGGCACTGATTGTCCTCTGGGAACCACCAATTTGCTGGTGTCTGCGACCTCCCCTCAGCCACAGATGCATGACCTGTGCTTCTTGAGGCCTTTGGAGTATGCTGGGAGCTGCGACAGGACGCAACTGCAGGTCAGACTCAGCAGCTGCTTCCTCTGTACCAGTATTTGGTGTGACAACAGTATCATCAGCAGAAAGAGCTGCAGCACTATCTCCTCCTTCACTGAGGGCTGGTGCCTGGGACAACAGCACAGCATGACCAGAGTGCTCTGTGGAAAGTGTGTTGGGATTCTCTGCAGAGGAACCAGCCTCTGCTTGGAGATCAAAGTCCATCTCTTCTTGAGCCATTTCTGCAAAGAGTTGAAGAAAAACTGTATTTATTTGCAAGTATGTACTCTATTTCCAGCCTGACGGTAGCAAGAATCAGAAGTGAGTGACTACAAAGCCTTTAGAACTCAGACTTCAGAGAAGACTTTCTTTCTTTGCAGTACAGCTAAATCATCTCAAGTTGAGATATATACATGAGTGGACATAGCAGGCAAAAGTCTTAGGCTTAACAGCACCTAGCACAAAGGCACATCACAAAATCAACTTAAGTAAGCTTTTGAATGAATATGGAAAGTTAAGAATTTCTTGCTGGCATAATTTGCCAGTAAATTCATGTGGAGAACAGAGTTTGGAAGTAATGAGAGACTCTCCATTGTGAGAGGCACTGCACAAACACCCACAAAGACAGCCAGAAACAAGCTCTACAATGCAGTCCTTTGTTACATTGCTCTCAGGTTGTATTTTCAAGTTTCTCTGAATAAGATTCGGTATAACAGGGCAGTGTGATCCATACTTATAACTTACTTCACAGGCCTTTCAGGTACCTTATACTTACCAACACCACACAAACCCAGACAGGGTATCACAGCAGAACCCACATCCAAGATGTCACAGACAGCAAGCTACCTACAGCACCAGCGTTTGCGGGTCCAGATTCAGTCTCAGGCTACTCTAGTCACCCTGTTCTACAGGCAGTCTCACAACACTAAAGTTCAAGATTATTTTATCAACTGGATAAATAAATGTGTAGAAGAATAAAATACTCCTTTTCTGAAGGAGGTACATGGATTACGTTTCAAAAACAGCTGAAAGACATTTCACATTCTCAAAAAAAAAAATACTTAGGCAATCACAAGCCTCAAAGGCCTTGGGAATTGAGGACCTTTACCATCACTTATGAATACAAAGCACACACTAAGATTTATTAGGCTAGGTACTGTGCAAACAGAGCAAAGACTACTTTGAGTACAAAGAATACCCAGAAAATGTATACAAGAATTACTAGAAAGACTTATTTATCACTGGCAATGCTCAAATATTTTTATAGACCTGTTAAGAAATCCTAACAAGAATAATTTTATAATTCTTATCCTAATTAGCAATTCAGCATGTTAGGCTAAACCCAGATGTTAAATGTCACCTCTCAGCAGAACAGTTGTACAGTCCAGATATAATATTCAGTGCTCAAGAACTGCTTCTCCAGCATTCTACTCACGTTTATGATAAACGTGTCACCCGTAAGCACAGACTCTTTATCTTCCCTGTAAATTAACTGTGAGACTGAAAAACACTGCCCACATTCACCACTGTGGACTAACTAACCCTGCAAATTTCTCAACACACATCATTTCCAACACGACACCTTGGAGTCTTCCTGAGGGCGCAGAAGCTAGAACTTCCTCCACCCAGGCTTCCAGTGGTTCCTGGAAGAGCAGCAGA
>JAVHNF010055810.1:10149-22628 GCA_034783455.1 Micropsitta finschii
TGTTGCTTTTTTTAAATGTATACATTACTTTAATATTTCATCTTTTTATTTATTTTAATAATATTAAATATAACAAGATTACACTAAATAAAATACTTAAATAACGTCGAACTAATTATTAATGTATTTATTCTAGCTAGTTTACATATCATAAAAAAAAGAAATCCAAGGCTAATGAAATCAGCAACCACTTCAAAGCAGCGGTTTGCACCCAAAAGCAGGCCGGAAATTTGACGCTTTTTTGTTCAGTCAAACAGACCACTCTTAGCACGCACAAGGCACAGGCAGTGATGCACACAGCATCGCGACGCAACAACCCTCCCCGGGTTTGGGTTTCAGCGACCATCTCAGCACGTCGGTGCTCCTTCCCCCATACACCCGCCCTGCACTTCCGCAGGGCGCCACTAGGTGGCAGCCGCCGCCCGCCAGCCGCCGCTGCCGATACTGGCCCCGCCTGACACCGCCCCTAGGCCCCGCGCCTTGGTACTGGCCCCGCCTCCTTTAGCCCTGGTCCCTCCCCCTTTAGCCCTGGTCCCGCCCCCCTGAATATTGATAGTAGTCAATGGAGGCACAAACCCATAATANNNATCCCTTTTCCGTATTTAGTGATGGTGACGTGCTGACGTGATTAACAGTGTGAATGACAACCTGCCAATGGTCTGCTAAGTCACATACCGGTCATTAGCAAAGTTTATCAAAGATACCAAAAAGTTGCCGCTACGAGAACTTAAAAAAACCATTAAAACCTCATTAAATCCTAACCATGCTGTTATTATTTTCAAATTCCCTACACTTTGAAATTTCCAGGCAGTTGAACAGCACTGAGCAAATTCCATGTGTGAATTCTCACGAGCCTGACAGCTTACAGCATCACGAAATAAATTCCTGTCATCAGACAAACCTGTCAAGAGCTAATCAAAACATTTCAAGTATGTAAGATAATAAATCATTAGCATCTATAACGGGTTGTGTGGTTTATAGTCTAAAAAGGTGCTTCTTCCACTCCCGTTCATTAGAAAGAATTAGTTTCCAACTGTGAAGTCTACGTAGCAGTGACAGCTTTTTGCCACTGCAAATGGATATATAGGTAAGATACAGTTATTATGTATTACTCTCTTTGTATCTCTCTCTCTATATATGTATCTCTTGTAGCTTCTCAGCAGATGTATTCAATTTATCCTGTTTAAAGAAGATCTGATACAACAAAGGTGCCTAGCAGTGGGTACGTTTTCAATTCAAACAGCTTATTTCTGTTTATTCCAACACAGTCAGTCCCAAAAAACTTCAGAACGGATGTAGAAAACTCTGGAATTTAATAGTAGAGATGAAAAAGGAAAACAGTGACCTTTAAATCTCTATACCTTCTATTCTGGGGGCTTTTAGGATTGAGTTTTACAAGCTTTGCTCTAGTCATTAGGGCTGAAAAGCCACTGGAAAGCACAGGTCGGGTAACTGTGACTTAAAGACATACACCACAGGAATCGTGGTCCAGTAACAGGAGTGGACAAACCTTTTCTGTTCCGCTACTGTACATTTGTTTTACTTGCACAATAATATTACCTTTAATACTTCCTATAATGTAGCTAATTCAGGATTCACTGTATGCAAGGTTAAAGGACTCACTTGGGCTTTGTTCCTGAAATCATCCTTTGAAATCTGTGACCAACCGAGTTTCCACATCAGGAAGGAGAAAAGTGCTAGCAGACAATATCGTGATACACCTGAAATATTATTCTATCCATGTAGCAATGGGTTTCATTCTGCACCTCCACCCTGACAAACACAGAGCAGCTCTAGAATCGATACCCAGCAGTTCAAATTTAATATCTTTGTGGTCTTGACAACAAAGAGCACAATCAAAGCAATCAATTTTTATACCTGTTGTTCCACTCCGCTTCATCTTGTGTTAGTCATAAAATCCCCTTGAAAAACCCCGGGAGCTGGACATTAAGCCCTGCCCCAACTCCTGCAGCACTTTTCCTATCCTATGGAGAAACACCAGGCCCGCACCCTATTCGCCCTTTTTCACCTTGCCACAGCATGGCTGGACACAACACTTCCTATCATCCTCCAAACCAGGCCAGGAATGGTGGAGCCAGTACAAAAGCATTGGAGCTGGAAGCCACAGTACTGCGAGCAGTGTAATTATGAGCTTTGCTTTTCCTGAATCATCAGTGTCTAAAAAAGCTACACCCCAGGGAAGAAGAAGAAAGAAAATGCCTGGAGATGGAAGCAAGGCAGGAGCAGACTGCAGACAGCACGGGTGACCTACTTCAGGGTACCTATTTGGGGATTTCCACTGTCAGAACACTGCACACCTCCAGGGAACGCAGCAGACAATGAAAATGCTTCCCAGAGATAGGGATACACGCACAGGGTGGAGACTCGGATGGGTCTTAAGATGGCTTCACTCTTTAATGTGTGTGATGGGACCAAACAAGAGCTAACATCTAAAAATGCTGGGGCAATGTCAAAGCACTGATCAGACAATTGTGGGAAACACTGAAGTTCAATGGCATTTCACAAGTACCCTATAAAGGTAAAACTCCACTCGGAATCAGTTTCATATTAAGCATTTTAGATAGCAAATGACGAAGGAGGTGACGTTATGTGACTGGTTTTCGCCAACTCCAGAAAGGAGGTTGACACTATATATCCACATACCCCCGACAAAAGAAAACACATTTTAAGAGGTAAGGTTACTAATAAAAGAGTACTGAGCTGTGACTGCTTGGTCTGAAACACTATTCACAGGGTGCAGCTGAAATCCTTTAAGTAAATGTGCTAGTTTATCCTAAAGGACATCTTTCATTCAAGACCCCCCTTCTGATGAGAACAACATATGAACATGCAAGATTCAGGCTGCCTCTTTCAGCAGCACATCTGCCTCCCTGAGCACTTGTGTTGCCAGTACCTCTATATATTACCATTATTACTTCAGCCAGCCTCCATGCCACCTGCTCTCTAGGTCAAGATAACCCTCAAACAACAGGCTTACATTTATACTGGATTTATAGGAAGTAATAAATGGCATAAGAAGATTTTGAAAGATTTTTGCACATTATTCATGCTTTCAGAAGCAGAAACTGCTTCTTTCACAGATCCGAAAAAATAAGAAGTGTATTAAATCTTGAAGTACTGAAGTGACACGAACAGACTGTTCTGAAAGTTCATTTTTTGTATCAGTTCCATGTTTCAAGGCATAATTATTAAACATGCGACTTGATCTCTACATGACAAAAGAAGCAGCAGATTTTCAGACAACTAGTTAAAAACTGAACCTTGGGAATGAAACTCAGCAGCGTGGAGTCTACAGAAAGCTGGTTCAAACACCCTCCTTCCAAACAGTTCCTTGTATTTGTTTCCTTTTAATTTTATCATCTCAGACTATGGAGATATAAAATCAGTTGGACACTGTAACATGCTACGATTCAGGTTTCACAATAGGACTGGATCCTCACTATCATTTCTGAGGCAGCAAGGAAGGTAGAAGAGAAGATACATTGGTCATTCTAAGGATCACTCTTCTGTTTACACAATACATTATTTAGCACACAGATATTGAAAATTTATTCTATTGTCATCTTTCATGTACAGAAACTGCCCCTGAAAACAGGAGTGTTTCGGGCAGCAGTAAGAGTGCTGGCTTTTTGCATACATTTAGGCACACAATACGAAATGGAAGTCTGGAAATCTATTTGTTCATTGACCTGCAATACAGCCCGTATCTTTTAAATAGATAATGTTACATTATGAAAGTGTCAAGAAACCAGGAGCCCATCACTCAAAATTGTCACTTTCTCTCAGTCTTGCAATTTGTCCTTGAATATGTAGCTGCACATATGGCACAGACCCACAGGCAAAGTTGGATGCTGGCGTCTGCACTGACGGCAGCTTAAACCTAGTCCCTTCAAATTAAAGTGAGAACCACGGCTACACTCGGGATGTTGCATATTTCTGCCAGAGCAGACGGCAGGATTCCTGAGATTGCCTTTGACCTTGGCTCTCTTGCCAGGTAGCTCACTATCATACCAGGTGGGACAACAGACAAATATTGTTACAGCCGCAACAGTAAATACATCTCAGTTAATAAGTTAATATTTCACAGATGATGAAACTCCACTGACAGTCAGTGACCTGGTACCATGCACTCATGTTTTACTACTTTTCCTTTGCTGGCTCTGTTTGGCTTTAGGGTATGCTACCAACCAGCAGGGGATTAATTAAATCTCTTTCTACACAACCATTTGCATTACATAAATGATATAATGAGGGTTGGAATCTCCAGTTCTGATGGAAAATACAACCTGGCCATGCAAGGACAAACTGTAATCCATCCATCAGATTAACAGGGAGGAATTTTGCATGGTGATTAAAAAAGAACTACCCACCCCACATGAAGCTTCTCTTTCTCCTAGCAGAATCTGTCAAGAAAAATAGATTTTCTTCTTTGGTTATTAAACACGGTACTTCTTCATTGCTCTCTCTGGAAATTATCACATCTGAACTTGTTTCCCAGACTCATCAGCAACAGATTTTAAATACCACCACTAAAACCATATCTGTATTGAATGTCAGCTTAACCTATGTAAATGCTACCGATATTTTTTATAACTTACTGGCTCTTTAGAAACTAAATTCAGGATCATACTGTTAGATCATCTGCTTAGCTACAGAGATGCTTAAAATACAGAAAATGCATACCCAAGCTCTTGCAAGTACCATTCAAACTATTGAGAGGACACCGAGTTTAATTCCCAGACCTTCCCCCACACTGTACAGAATTTATGCCTGCAATCACACAAATCCTGAATTGCCACGGATAGCTCAGACCCAGAGCAACCTTCCCACATCCCCAGTACCAGCCAAACTGCCTGGGATTGCCCTTTCCTAAGGAATCTCATCTCACTTTCATGGTGACAGGGTGCTAGGACCTTCAGGACAATGTGTGTGGCACTAGAAGATTTAATGGTGTACCTGTTCACCCCGTGTTACCCTAAATATATTACAAGTTCAAAGCAAATTACATGTATTGTTTGGATTAGTTCTCTACCTCAACACAAGTTACACGCCAGTAAAAATGTAATTTGCAAAGTACATTATCATATAAATCCAAATGGGGAAAGAAACCTCAGCTGGTTAACCAAGAGGCAACCCTATTTTTCTAAATAATCAGTTTATATCAGTCTTCAAACCCACAGGTCATGAATCACCCAATGATGCATTTAATGTTTTTAGCATCTTCTGGCCTCTCACTTCTCTTTAGCTTAGAAATCCCATCTTAGTCAGCAAAAAATAAAATAAATCCTTTGGGTTTATTTCAAATTATATTACTGCAGAAGAAAATAAAGCTAAAAGCCCTTTAAACTCTAAGCAAAATTCTCAAACGCAGCAAATTATTTTCCCTCCCATCTGGAAAACACAGTGTTCATCCTTTGTAGGCAAAGCTGAGGATCCAGGTCACATCTTGCATTAACCTGTCAAGAATATATGCCTCCAGAAGTTGCCCAGTAACCTTTTATATCACTTAACCTCAAGGCTTTCCATAAGATTTAGGACACTGGCTATTTGACCTAAAATAATTCCAGAATACATCTCAAAACAGACAAGAATTCCCACTTTCCTCAGAATAGTTTCAGTGCCCACTCCCACATATGTGTATTTTAGGAAGCTGAAATGTCTACTCCATATTTTGAAGATTGCATCATGTTTTCAAGCCCAAAATATGGCATTACACAGTACACCATAGGCCAAACTGAATGCACTTGTGGTAACAAACACCACTGGAGCTACACATCATGGCTTGGATAGGCAGGTGACAATCAAACCAATGCATGCAAACCACATTCCCAAGTGGGTGAATGGAGAGTTACCCAACCCCAGGAATAAGCCAGCTGCCACAGCTGAGATACAGATTAGGCAAGGAGTAGGTGTCTACAGCCAAGGGCAGGGTGGTACATGCACATCCCTCACTAGCCAGAGCAATGAAATGACTTGCAGTTCTCCAAGTCTCATTTCCTCCACGGGATTCATTCCTATCTGTGGGGTTTTTGGGATCAAGAGCACAGGGTCACTCTAATTTCATGCTATCAGTCAAGCAGCAGTCTCTTTCTTTTCACAGTGAAGAAAATAGCTGGTTTCATATTTGATTCCAAGCTTTTCACAAGAGGTTAAACGGTGAATGGTTTCTGGAAATTAAAAACAACCCCTGGGAGCCCTGGTCACCTCAAGAACAGCAGGTACAGTAACTCAGCTGGTCAGCCCTTAGCCATCAGCAAACTAATTTACTAATTTGGTTTTCCCCTCAGGGCTAAAAGAAAAACTCCTTTAGCAGCAGCCCTCTTCAAATACACTTGCCAAACATATTTGAATGATAGGTAGCACATAAAAGATGATGTTCTGAAGATGTCGTTTCATTTGCACGAAAATCTAAAGATTACAGCTTGAATTTGCCAACCCAGAGTCCTAGATGTGGCGCAGCAGCATAGGAAAAAACAGCAGAACATAAGGAAAAATGTGAATTTGCTCTCGTAACAGACAACTCATAAATTCCAACAGCAGAGTGGCTTCAGAACACCATTATGATAACTTATTCCCTGAAATGAACAATAACAGCTACCCGAAAGGTGTGTGTGGATCAATGAAATAAGCAGCAAGATGCATGGTAGTCCTCTGTAAATAAAAGGCAGGTCATACTTCAAAACCTGAGCAATAACACCCTTAATAAATGTTCCAGGTCTTCCTTACATGTATTATATTTTTGCACAAATTAGCCTCAGGGAGAGGGAGTATTGAGAGGAATAAAGCCCACAGCTTAGACAGCTCATTCATCTTTCACATTACTTAATTCTGGTTTTATCTAGGCCATGAAGCACATTACTGATCCCCCACCATGTGTCAAAAAGCCTGCCCGGCACTCAACAGTCATCCAAAATAATGGGAGCAACTGTTCAACATTCTCTTTCGTTTTGCCAGACTGCACCAGTTTCAGAAGTGTAAGTCAAAAGGTCACATTCTACAGAATTCTGGAGAAGGCAGCAAAGGGAGTCATCGTGGAGACACACAGGACTGCGGCTGGAACGCTATTGTTAGAAACTGCTCTTCGAATGACACCGTCTTGACTTGCACCAAGAATTCCTTCAAGACTGGGCATGCAACAATCACAAGGAAACTGTCACAGCTGCTAAAAATGCCAAGCGCATGACAAATAAACAAATCCTGCTTTGTTCTCTCCCTTGTTGGCTTGCACTAATATTAATCTATGATTACGTCAGTTGTCATTTCCCCTATACACACATCTACTCCTTAAAAGGTTGCTGCTAAAAGAATGGACAGCTGCCATCGAGGCTTCCTGACCACCCGTTTTATTTATAAAACTCTTTAGTCAGTCTTTAATGAATTTTAAACTGAATAATCAAGTCCAGCATCGTTTTGGTGAGTCTGGGTCAATGTGCATTGGAATGTATCGTTGGAGACAATGTCCAACATTGTAGCTGAAACAAGAAAAGGCACTTGGTCAGCTCAATATTATCAGCAGCATCAGGTATCTCGCAACAGTCCAAAGGTCCAAAGGGCTCTGTTTATTCTGTCAGGTTGGTTTCTCACTGACCCCCCCACTTGTAAAGTATTTGGAAGCACAGAGGCAGAAATTAAGTTCTGGTGGTTGCTTTTGAGAGGCACGCTGCATGTCCGCAATTGCTTTGCAATTGTTCAGCTAAGACTTCTGACACATCAACAGAATTTTATATTTATAATTGTAAACTACTTTAGATAAGAAGAAAATCTGTGTCAGAGCAGTCTCCCTGGATGACCTGGTAACCCCTGAGATAAGTCCAAGTTTCCCAACAACAGGGGTCTGGGAGAAAGTTCTAGGGAAGAGAAACCTTTCAGCTCCTCAAAAAGCCTCAACAGTGGAGGAGCCTCCCATCCTCCCCTAAAGCTGCAGCAAGTCCATTCCACATGCGTCATGTGAAAACACTCTCAGAAATTGAAAGCATAAGCAATCAATTTTAAAGATATTTAGTAATTAGTCCTAAAAGGAATTCCAAGCGCATAAAGCTCCCTTGCCTTCATCTAGTTTATGACTGATAGCATCTGTAACCTCACGAGGCATCCATTAAGTTCAGCAGTTAATTACATCTGCTCTGACTGGACATTATTTACAGAACAAGAAGATGTAATTTTTCACTGCTTGGCTAATCTACATGAGGCACTTCAGTTTACCCCTCTCAAATCACTGCTGCCCAACCCAAGCAGGGAAGGAAGGCCAGGCAAAGGGTTTTCTCATTGCTTTTTGCAAAGGAAGAGTTAAAGGCCATTATTCACTTAATGAAGAAATCCACAGGCTGAGCACCACATGAAAACTTGGAATAAACAGATACCAGCCAGGATTTACATCTTTGCAAGCAGACACCAGAATCTGAACTTCTCTTTTTGGCCTCAAAAGTGAATGGTCTCTGATGCTGCTTATGTCTGCTGGGCTCCAAACTGCAGCCAAACTGAAATGTAAAACATTGACAGAAGTGATGAAAGAAAGGGCTCTGTTGCTTCATTCCCAGACAATAGATATTTTTTACAACAAAAGCAAATAACCACAGAAAGTTTACATTTGTATTATGTGTACAGGAAGACATTCATCCCTCAAAATACAAGGGATGTAAGTCACGCTGAGTGTGACTCATTTCAGGATTATTACACAAAGTATTTCTACAACTCCCTCTTTTTAATTAGTTCTGGAAAACAATATTTTCAGTGAAAAACAAACATTAAATTGAAACGTGCTCTCCTATCATCTCGTTCACATGTACCTTCAAACAGGTATTTTATTTGCTTATTTAAACCAACCATAAAGACACACACACAAAAAGAAGGGGGGGCAATTAAACGGTCCTCTCAATTTTGGCAAGTTATAACTGTAATAACCACCAACCTTACCCTAATCCTAGGATTATAATCTTGGACTATCTTAATTTCAAGGGAACACCACTGCCTGCCATGTTGACATGTGAGAGTGCTCTGAGGTGGAATCCACATGGGAAAGTGGTGCTAGGCCAAACGCAAGATGAATTTACAGATCAAGTGTGGTGAGAGTTTTATACTGGTGTACGTAAAACAATCTTCAGGCTTAGAGAGGAAGCAGAACACATCTCAAGAAAGCAACATCTATTGCTTTCAAAATGAAAGACAACAGAGCTGGGAACCATAAGCACTGACTGACCTCATTCCTGGGCATGTTTTTAAAGAACCACATCCAGTCCTGTCCTTCAGGTATATCATAAATTGCCCAAATGTCAAGCGAACTAAGGTTTTTGGATCACTAAGATTTCTCATATGAAAAAGCATGTGATACCATCTAAACATCTTTCATAGATTTATTTCTGAACAACCTTACATTTAATGCAGTTGGATAATTCAGACTCTACTTGGTGCCAAGAGATCTGTTTCAGAGTAAAGGAAAATTCATCCCCAATTAAAGTACTGGTAAAATACAGGCACTCACTCCCAAAGCACAGATTTGAGAAACTGCAGACTGTGCCTAATGACTTTTAGTCCTGATGGGCGATTAGTGTGCTCTGTAATGGACTGACAGAAACAGCTGATTCTATTACAAGGACATGTTCTGGCTAAGATTTTCTTTCTGTTGCATTTAAATTATAAATATGAACTCTCTTGAAAATATACGAAGACAAAAGATATTAATCAATATCTAAAACTTCTGTCTTCTGTCCTTTACTATATTTCAAATTAGAACAAACACTGACTTCATCACCAGGAAAAGCCTCTCAAGTACTCAGGACCGTCTGTACCATCATTATTCTTCCATACCATCAAGCACACAGCTCTCTTTATCCTCTACATCTTTTGGAAGAAACTGCAAGTTTTTTTCCATTCAGGTGTTGGTTTCTAAGGCAGATTTTGAGGTATATTCCAATTAGTTCTTATCAGTACAGAAGAAATATCTGAAGCTGATGAATGATGTACAAATTCATCAGAAATTATCACTGATGAGTCCTCCAAAGAGGATTCGGGAAGGGGCTCTTACTGAACCTGAGAGATCTCACAACAGCTAGTCTAATCAATGACCTTGTTCACACTTCCTGGTTCAATTCCATGCATGGTTAAAGCATTCAGCTCACAATGACTTCTGGGAATCAAAAGTCTTTAATACAGTATTAACTCAAAGTCTTTAACATACTATAGAACTGGAACACCAGACCAAAGTCCACATTTCTCTGACACACACTTTATAAAACCTACAGAAGTTACAGATACTGGAAAGTAGCAGCAGCATGTAGAGTGTAAACCACACAACAGGCAAATTTTTAGGACATCAAAACAATCAAGTACAGAAGTGGTGCAAGCACCTAAAAACCTCTGTACAAGCTTTCTCACTGTTGTTTTTAAATGTGGTTCCAATCCTCTTTTGCCTATCCCACTCCATTAATAATCAACCCTGATCCAGCAGCTTTTCTCAGAGTAGAATTTACAATTTTCGTGTCCTTTCCATAGATGTTAGAGGACATTTTATACAAAGGGTATTTGCTGCAGATGTTGTAACACTTAACTTCTGTGATGCTCGCTAATGAGAAAGATTCTTATGAGAGTTTGCACAGAGCATTCTGCATTTTTGAGAGGGACCGAGCTACAAATTATGAAAAGATAGAAGTTCAGTGACCATCTGTGAAGAGATAACCCTGCAAAGAAACACCCTAGATTTAACTTTCTAATAGCAACCTCCTACCTATATGCTCTTTGGTGTAAGTTGTCTTCTCCATAGGAAAATCCTTGTTTTATTTTTTTATTAGATGTTTAACTCATTAACCCATATTCAGAAATTAATGTTTTCTCTCGGCCAGTGCTACAACACCGTACTGGTGCTCATCAAATTCTCATAAGGGAAATGCAACTTCATCAGCCAGAAACAAGCATTATTAAAAGAATTAAAGTGTTCCTGTAAAATCATTCACTGCATACACAAAAAACTGAATTTTGTTCATTCTCCTCTAAATTTATATTCTGTGACAAATGATATTTTTCATGCCAATAAAACAGTTTAGAAATTGATAAAATAGTTCCAACATATTCTGACTGCAACAAGTTCGAAACTTTTAACATATTTTCTCACAAACTAGAAGTGAAGGGAGGAAAAGGAAAGATGGTGATTCCATCTTTCCATTTAAACTGGGTTCCACTTAGATCCTATTCTTGGGACTAAAACATTACACCAAATTCACCACCGCATTTTAAGCATTCTAGTTTACGTAAGAGGCCAGATACATCTTCAGACAGAAACTTTTAGGATTTAAGGGTTTATTTTTAATACAGACTTTGCTGAATTCATAATTTTAACATCAGAAAGCAAAACCACCATCTGGTCCAGAAATTACAGATGCCTGGATAGGGGGACTTAAGTGACATAAGTAATCCCAGTACAGCTTCTGGGGTTACTGCAGATTTACATATATGCTAAGTGACAGACTTAACGCCTTAAATGGCCTTTTCTCACTTATATGATTAAAAGAAGCAAGTCACAGGTAACATTTGTCGGGTTGGGTTTTTTTGCACTGTTGTTAATTCACCACTATCATCTTAAACAATGAATTAGACTGTGATTATTTTCTGCCCATCATTTATTTTCATACAAGGATTTGTCTTTGAAACAAACTATAACATCAGCTTGACATTTACCTAAGAAAAATACTGAGATGGCTCATGCAGAGACAAGAACTATCAGAGCTTTGGCCAAAGAAATACATGTCTTCAGAGAAAAAGCAGGTTTTCAGATGTAAGTCTGCTGTCTTACTAGGAGATGAGCCCCTGGGAAAGTGCATTGCTTTGTTAACATGCTGTTGGGATATTTTTCAGCTGGAGGTAAAGCAACTGCACTCATACTCCTACCCCCACCTGAAGCTGTGAGAAGCTAGCCAGCATTTATGCCTGGTCTGCTTAAACTGCAATGTACAACTTGCTTAACGAAAGATTAAAATCAATAGACATTATGCCTTGTTATTTAAAAATCCATAGACATTATAGATGACTAAAATATTCCTTTCATTTTCCCAATATTCTAATTGAATATTTATAAGCTTCTCTACCCAAGTTTAATATTAAATGCAGATGTAACCAGAGCATTTAAATGTGTGTAGGAACCTGTGCTGTAAAACCTGGAAAGAATTATTAGTACGATACCTACTGAAGAGTGCTAAACATTATTTTTAGTCTTAGCATTTCAAGATTTGCCAATTTCAGTATGCTTAAATAGCCTAGAGAGCTTATGAACAGGATATGAAACTGATAAAGAAAATGACTGACAAAAAAGATAGTACTTCAAAACGATACAGGGACCTTGTTGCACGAATTTCCACTAATTTCAATGGAAAAAGTGGGAAATTAGGTCCATTGTACTGTCTGAAAATCTCTATCTGTGGTTTCCTTCAAACCTAACAGGCTTTTGCCTTCATAGTTTCAGGTATTCATAT
>JAVHNF010055814.1:0-20244 GCA_034783455.1 Micropsitta finschii
CCCCAGCCTGGGCAGACACAGCAGCAGTCACCTGAACTGCAATCACCCAGAGCTCCTATTAGCTAAAGCTGCCATTCACTACCTACACTCAAACCACCCTGTGACACTCAGTCCATGCTTGTCCCAAGCTTCCGTGTCAGGATATGGTGCAGAGCTGCACTGCATCTCTTATCCGTCTCCCCAGGTGCACTGGAGATGAAATTGGCGCTCTTCTGTCAGCTCCTCACTGAAGTTATCAACCCTTATTGTCTAAAAAATAAAGCATTAGCCATATTTTGTCCTTTTTCCAAGCAAAGCTATTGCTGTACACTTGTAACAGTAGCGAGCAGCTACCACAGCATCCCCTAGGACTGGGGCTGTGCTACTTGTAATTGCCACGTTTCTCAGGTCAAATTGCAAGAGCTCCTTGAAGCTCTCTAGTCTTTCCCAAGACATGTTCCCATAGGATACTGTCCATGATACCACTTTGCTACCCACTTTGGGTTCAGTTAGAGTCACTGTTACTTCCTCTCTGGTCAATAGGCTTTAAAGCCTACTTTATGGAATTTTTGCATTGTTGCAATGCTAGAGACCTAAAATTATAGTATTTCAATGCACTGGATTTTTTTTTTCATTTGGTTATTTGCTTAACAAGCCCATGCCATGTAAAAAAGTGGAGCTTTCCCACAAGGGGCATACATTGGAAGCCAGGGTCCCAGTTCTGCAAGAACCTACTTTTTTCTACAGCGTAAGCAATATTTTCATGGGTTTTTTTCCTAATAAGCTTTTATTTTTCTAGCAGTTTTGGGGCTGTGCTAAGACAAAGTGACCGCGGTGACAACTGCGGGAGGCTTTGAATTTTCAAAAATGATGGATAAATGCATAAGAAAAATCACTCAGATGAAAGCAAAAGCAGAAAGACAGAGACCAAAGTGGGCTGCTGACCCTGCATCCACAGATGGGAGTTTCATTCAAACGCAAATTCAGGTTTTTTTACCGGACCTTTTGAAGCAAGGTGTGTGCAAACATGCCGGGTCCTGCAGCCTTTCCACACCGGGAGCCTTCCTCCAGATGTTCTTTCTATGCTCTTGACTTGCTGCCTTGTTTTTGCTCTTTTTGAAGTGGTGTCCCATTTCCTGTGCACAAAGACCATTCCTTGTTGTATTTTGGAGCCCAGTTAAAAATATCATAATGATTTCTGCTTAAGATCCAGCTCTGCTCCTGGCTGGCTCCAGCTCCCTTATGGCACGTTTTGCGCAGGGACTTGTTTTACAAGGCAGATCATAATATTGTCCAGAAAATGGAGATGTGCAGCCTAATTTTAAGTCAATCTGGTTAGTTCCCTTCCCTGAAACAAACTTAAACCACACTAAAAAGTGAGCTACAGTGCTGACTTTTAAGGAAAAGCCTGCAGCTTTTCCTGTGCTACATGTATGGTCTACAGCCGCTCCCTCACCCCACAAGCAGTGATGGCCAGCATGGTCTTCCCAGAGCGGTCCCAGCCCATCCCACCCTGAGAAGCTCAGCCAAACCATTCCCAGCTCATTTGTCAATCCTGGGAGCATTGCTCAGCTCCCCCTTTGTTCTAGTCCTCCCCACAGATGTGCGCTCCGCTGCGAATTATCAAAGCGTGTCCGTATGCTCCAGCTGCTGAGTGATTTGCAGCGGAAACGAGTTTGGCTCTAGCTCTGATTTGTCCCCGGGAATGAGTTTCTGACCCTGCTGAAGTCCCTGGGAACACTGCCAAGCTCTTCAAAGGGGCCAGGCCTCGCTTTGTAAGCTCACCTCTGGGGTTTGTCTTGCAAACACCTATAGCAGTGTTGTTCATTCAAGAAAGATGATGGAGGTGAACAGTGCTCAAAGTCCAAAGGGCGATGCTGCACAAAGTATGTAGCTGAGCAAATACTACTTTAGAAACAGAATGAATAAGTTCATTCAGAGCAGCCCTGCCCTCAGCAGCCGCATCAAGGCAGTGGCCCGGAAGCTGGATCAGCCTTGTGTCAACTACCGTAAAAGGGTGACGAAATGAATGGTGTACAAGAGGAACGGACTTCAGGCTTGCACATGCTTCTTAAATATCACCTCCTACCATCACAGCCTTTACTGATTTCCCCATGGTACTGGGCACTGGCCAGACCGTATTGAACTGTGATGTCTTCCTGGGAGGAGGGAGTGCACTGGGGAGAAAAAGATGTGGTAAACCCAGTGATTGCAAGGGAAAACAAAAAAGGTAAGAGGGAACAGTGTTAATGCAAAACTGGAGAAGTGGGGTGCCCCAAGGAAAGGACTCAGGGAAGGCTGATGATGGTGGTGATGGAAGGTCAGAGCTGGCTGGATAGGGGCCTCAAACGAAGTTGGTAGGCTTGGCCAGGTCCTGGCTGAGCCTCTTGGCATGACTGGCTTAAGTCAAATGACCATGGGTGGTGGCAGCGGCCCAGCACATGTGGGGCTTGGACCCCTCTGTGCCAGGTAAAGATGGTGCCAGTGCAGGCCCAATGAGGCAGAGATGCCCAGGTCCATGATCACAAGTTTTAGGAGCACCACGTACCCCAGTGTGGACCTGAGAAGCGGCAGGGAATGTTAGAGGGGCAAGATGGGGTTGCGTCAGGTCACATTGGCCCTATCCCTGCTGCGCAGAGGAAACACGGAGGAGGGCACAGCCAGGGCACTCAGCGCCCTCCCCTTCGCTCCCGGGGACCCCCGCTGCCCCAGCCCGATGCCGACGGTGGCCGGCAGGCGGGGAGCACGGCGGGGGGCGGGCGGGAGGCGGGGCGGCGAGGGGGCGGTGAGCCGGGCTCCCCGGGGGAGGCACCGGAAGGCGCCCGGCGCTGATTCATTGCAATAAATTGTTCCCGTCGCGGCGGGACTCGGTCATCGCCGCTTGAGCCGGAGCCGAGGCTGTAGCAGGAGGAGCAGGAGCCAGAGCGGAGCCTGAGCCACCGGAGCGAGAGGATGAAGATGCAAGCCGAGGTGATCCGCGAGGGCGAGCTGGAGAAGCGGAGCGACAGCCTTTTCCAGCTGTGGAAGAAGAAGCTGGTGGTGCTGACCAAGGACAGCCTCAGCCTCTTCCCCGACGGGCACAAGCGGGCCAAGGGCAAGGAGCTGGGCTTCGGCTCCATCCTCAAGGTGGACTGCGTGGAGCGCACGGGCAAGTACATCTACTTCACCATCGTCACTAAGGACCGCAAGGAGATTGACTTTCGGTGCCCGGACCAGAGCTGCTGGAACGCCTCCATCACCATGGCCCTCATCGACTTCCAGAACAAGCGGGCCATCCAGGACTTCAAGAGCCGCCAGGAGATGGAGCAGGCGGCGGGTGCCCAGGAGCGGCGGCTGGCCCGGGCGCCCTGAGCCGCCGCCGCCCGCCCCGGCCTGCCTGGCCCCAAGGTGAGCCCCAGCGCGGTGCTGCCGCGCTCCTCATTTGGTTTATTTGTTAAATTACTTCTAATTGTTGCCCCATCCCCTTCACCCACCCGCTCCGGCCGTGGGGGCTTCCTTCCGCCCTCACCGCTCACCTCCTCTTCGAGCAGGAGCTGCCGCCGGCCCGCGGAGGTGCCCGGTTGCACCCCGAACCCGGGCCGTGCTGCCCGGCTGTGGGGCTTGCTCGCATCCCTCTCCCGATGCATTGCTGGGAATTTCTGGTGGGAGCTGGCCTCATGCAGGGCGCTGAGAAGTACGGCTATGGGGATGGTAGAGAAAGAAACAGCAGCTGGCAGTGCTTTCCTGACAGAACTAGCTAAAAATACAGTATCTGCAGAATTCAGTGCTGACCGCTTACTCTTCCTTTAAAGCCCCCCCCCTTTTTTTTTTCCTCCTGTGTGTTCTGTCCGTTTAACTAACCTGCTTTCTCTTGTTGCCTTTAGAGCATACCACTGGATGATAAACCAGATCAAGTGTCTTGGACTGAAATGGGACAGGGTACCAATGAAGGAAAGCGAAGAAGAGAGCTGGAAGCAGCTTGGTTTTCTCCAAGGCTGTTGAGGCTGCTGAGCAAAGAGCCCTGAGCTTTGCCTGAGATGCATTTAAAGAAAAACCAAAGACTTTCATAAAGGACTTCTAGCAAAGCGTCCACGTGTTTTAAGTGGCACAGCTTTGCGAACGATTATCTTCTATTTATGAGACGTGAGGAAGATTCAACACTGACTGGTGGTGTTAAGCGCAATTTAAATTATTTGTAGTATCTATATTTGTATTTATTTTGAAGAATGTCTTTCAGCAGTTACTGGTCTTAATATTGCTTTTGCATTAATATGTCCATTCCGAATAAATTACTTGAAGTGTTCACTTTTTATTACTGTACTCTGGGCTGTAGTAACTTTTGTTGATGTATATTTATTTCTGGAGTGGGCACTGGTGTGGTGGCTTTAAAAGAGTGGGTAAGCTCAGCTTCTTGGTGCCCTGGACTGGGCAGTGGGAGGTGGAGAAAGCCTGGATAACTCATTTGCGTTTGACTTCATCAAACCTTGAGCAAGGACAGAAAGTGTGTTGAGGTCCGATTCTGGTCAGTGGTGGAAATAAGAAAGCTTACCACAGTTGGATAGGTGCTCCTTTTGAAGTGCTTTCCCATATAATTAAGTAATGGTGGCTAGAGAAGGCGCAAGAGCTCCCTGCAACAGTAAAATGCTGCTCTTTCCTAATGCCCTCTGTCTTTCCCCTGGCCCCTGTAGCTTAGTGCTGTGCTAAGACTGGAAACTGGATTCTTTGTTTTTGAATAACACTGCTGACAATCTATGGGATTCCTCAGCCTTGCAGCAAAGCAAGCTGAATGCCTTGCTCTCTCCTCTTCCTCTACCTCTTCAGTCTTTAGATTGAGTTAAATTTCTACAGGACAACTGGGAAGAATGGAGATGATGGTCTTTTTCCCTATAGCACCTGGACCAAGAAGCTTGGAGAAAAAAAAAACACCAGATAATTTTTTGGATAAAAGCACTGAAGTTTTATCTTGTGAGGCTCAACTAGCACTTAGTAACCTGGGCTTCCTTGAGAGCAAAGCTGCAGCACATGACTCTGCTCTTCCAGTAAGGACTACAAGCTTAGCAGGCAAAGTACTTGCTACTAATGCTCCAAATTTGGTAATCTCAGCCAGGTAATTTCCCCTTCCCAAGATCAGTGCAATTCTTGCAGGAGACTTTGTACTGCAGGAAGTTCCAAAGTCTGTAATTACGAACAGCCTGTAGTAAGAGCAAGGGAGACTCGGTACAGGGAGCAAGGAAAAAAAAACCTAGAAGGAGGGTTGGCTTCCTTTTCTGGAAGCATCAGAGAGACTGGCACTGTAGCATGCTCCACCAGGGCTTTGCATTTCCTTGCATACCCTGCTGGGCTCCTGCAGAGGCAGGATTGCACATGACTGAGCTGTGGACTTAGCAAATCATTGCCCACAGCATTTGAAAACCTTTGGCCTTGATCCTCTCTAACACTAGAATGCCAGATGTGCATTTAATGCAGCAAAACGACACTCAAATGGAGATGTATTTTACTCCCAACTTTCCTTGGTTGGGAGTAAACCATTGCAGGGGGTGAAATAAAAGGCCAAACCAGAGCAGTGGCACTGGCTTCTAATCCCCTTAGTTTCTGTGAATCCAAACAGGAATGCTGACTGACAACAGCTGAGGATCTAGAGCTATTGACTGCAGTGATGGCTACTGAGGGAGGAACCTGATAGTTCCCAAGGTCCCACGGCTGCCAGATACTCCAGCATGGCTTTAAAGCCTTCTCAAACCCATCTGTCCCTTACTCTAAAAGCAAATGCTGACGAAATGAAGGTATTGTTCAAGTGGGTTTATTCCAGGTATGAGGAATCAAAAATAAAACTCAAGACATCTTTGTTTCTATGGAAAAAGAGAGTTACTTTCTTGCAATTGCATTATTGGTTTTTCATCTCTGCCAGTGGGATATTACTCTTTAAGAGGTAAACAAATAAACCTATATTAACAATTAGCTGTAAATAGCCAAAGGAGGAGACGCCAAAATGTTTGTATAAAACTCCGCCGATGGTTGGGCCTACTGTCCGGGTCAAGGGTTGCACTGAGGCACAAATCCCAAGCATGGTACCTAGGAGAGATGGCAGAGACACACAGATGTTAGGGTGAGAGCAAGTCTTGGGATGGAGATGTGGAGAAGAGCATGTGGGATCTCCTTCATCCCTGTTGGTGTTCTCCTGCAGTAGTAATGTAAGTAGCAAATATAAGTAATATAAGAAGCAAAGTAGTAATATAAGAAGCAAATAACTTCAAATAATCTCTTGCATTAATTTATAGAGGTCCAACTGGGGTTTGTTAAAGCTAAGATTCCCAGAAGCATGGGGACTGGTTTCCACCATGAGCCAGGTCAGCTCTTTACTGAGCGTTCCGGACAACTGTAATGCTGCCCAAAAGGCAAGCCAGTGCTCACTGCTGCCTTCACCAGGGTCCAAGGATGTCTTTGGCCCCAGAAGATGCTTTTGAGCCTTGGACCCAGCAGGACTGGTAACTACTGCATGGGTTTAGGGATGGACAGGTAATTTCTAGGGTTGTGGTTGAGACTTCCAAGCAAATAACACAGATTCTTCCAATATCCTAATAAACTAGAGGGCCCTGTTCTCTAGTAGTAGCTGCTATTGCCACTTACTCTCTAGTGTAGGACAGAAGAACAGCTCTTGAGGGCTTAGCAGTTGTGAGAGGCTTAGGTCTTAACTAGGTCTTTAAGAATAAATAAATAAAACCACAGATAAAGACTGAACCCCCTTGAAGTACTCCTCCTCCCCCCCACCCCTTTGCAAAAAGAACGGATATTTCCATTTGGATGGAAATGCGAGCCCTTCATCTGGCTGGGCCGGTTTCCCCTTCTTGCATCTCTCCATTTGCATCCTTAACAGGAACCCAGTGGATGGGGAAGCACCTCTAGTTTGCCAAAGGCAGGTTTTTTTCCACACACAGATGGATGGCCAGGTCATCGCATGGGACGCAAAACTGGCCCCCACCCACCTGGTGCAGTCTTCGCCATGCAGTCTTCATGCAGGACACCTATCACAGGGGAGCAGAAAATACCCAACCAGCCAGAAAATCGTTAGTCCCCAGCACCAGGGGGAAGGGCAAGTTGGCAGCGTATGCAAGAAACTTGTGCCCTGCTCTGAAACTATGTTTGCAATTATAATATCAGTACAATTATTTAGGCTGTTGGCATCAGTTTTCCACCAAGACATGCACTGAGGCATTGCTGCCGCACAAGGCCAGCAGCATCTGGGAAGGATGAGGATGATGCTGTCCTGCGTGTGAGAAGATGTGGAGTCAAGGGTGATATTTAATGTGGGTAGCCATGGGGAAATGATCACCAGCTCTGAGAGAGAAAAGGCAGCCAGGTGCTCGTGTAACACCGGCCAGCCACTGCTGGGCTTTTATCAGCATGCTTAAAATATTTGTGCAATGAGCCCGAGCCGAGGGCGTAGCTGCGCGGAGAGGGAAATCTCCCGGGAAGCGCTGCAGAGCGCTCCTCCCGCGCATGGGAACACAAAGGCAATGGGTGGGACCTTGCCTTGACCCTTTGCCAATGGGAACCATCCCACAACCACCAAACTTTCTGGGCAGGTTTTGCAATTATTTTTTCCCCTCTAGCTATCTGAATTAAACTAATCGCTACGTGCGATTGCCAAACTGGCTCTTATGATTGAGGAGACTTTTTTTCCCTTTCCTTTTTTTTTTTTTTCTGGAGCAGAAATCCATCCTCTTAAAAGGCTGGGCTCTCCCTCTGGACTTCTCCAACATCTTGCTGAGAAAGATAATTTCTATTTAATGGGCTTAAATTAGATCCCTCGTGTCAGACGCCCTCGAGCTTTGGGACATTGTAAATGCCAGCTCTGCAGCGTGGCCCTAGCCCTGTTGCAAAGCTGCACATGTGATGGATCCCATTTAAGGCAAGACCTTTAACTGGGACAAGTCACCACGTCAGCAGAAAAGTTCCTGTGTTGCTTTGCACAGCTCTGCCAGAGCCCATGCTCACCCTCTTTATCACGGCTATCCCACTTTCTGCACCTTCTGTGCCCCTTTTTCTCTCTCCCCAGCTTTTTCCCCAATTTTCCCATACTTGGCATGACACATCCCGGCTGGGAGCCCATCCTCCCCTCTTACCCCAGCCCTCCTCTCCTATTTCAGGTTTTAGGGTTGGGTGCTGGCAGCTCCTGCAGCCGGGCGGCTCCATCCCTCCTCCCACCCTCTGCTGTGCCAGGCGCCCTGGCTCACCCTCCTTTCCAGCTCACATCCTGTTGCCACGCTTAGATGATGGTGCTGGCCCAGATCAGCCACATGCCTGCGGGGCAATCACAGGGCCTGATTTAAGGATTAGGTCATCTCTACCAGTGGCCGCCTTCAAACCAGCAAAGCCCAAGCAAAGCTGGGGGTTTCAGTGTGCTGAGCCCTGCCTGGCTGCAAGCTCTCCTCCTAAGGTTTTGCATCTGACGGGCAAATAAATCATGAAACATGGGCCCATCATACAGGGAGGCTCTGCTGGGCTTCCTCCCTCCCCCGGGGGTGGGGGAGTCTGTGCAGAAACAAGACCTCCAGTCTTGGGGAGGGACTGGGGTTGACAAGGGGTGCTTGTGCAGATGCAAGCCCCCCTGGGTTCAGGGCTGCCCGCCCACCAGCTCACAGGCCCAGCTGAACAGCACATGCGTGTGGGGCAGAATTTTCCCTTCCTGCCTTTGAAGATGAGGAGAGGGAAAAAAATATCAAAGGGAAATGAATGAAATAATTTCCGCTATCTTTGCTTCAATGCAAAGTCCCAGCCATAAGCAAAGAGTAAGTGGCAATGTCATCAGCATTGGTAGGAAGCGACCTTGGATCAGACCTGAAAGCAGGATGGTGGAAGCAAGGGATGGTGCCATCCTACATCCCAGTGTTGCCTTTCTGAGACACCTATTTAAAAGCCAGGATGGGTGACTCAGTGTCTAGCAAGGACGGACAGGTTATCCTCCTGCAACGCCCTATCCGCTCCAGCCTTGTGATGAGGTGGACACCTGAGCTCAGCCCAAACTCCAGATCCTCAGAAAGCCTCTCCCTGGCCCAAAGAAAAATCTCCAGAAGCTCTACCAGTCCGAGGCTAGCAAAAACATCAGGAAAAGACAGGAGAAAGTCTCAAAAGTGGTGTTTCCAAAGGCAAATTCTCAACGTGTATTTCCTTGTTTTAAGTAGAAGCTGTTGCAAGGTAGCATTCAGGTTTTTGACGCTGTGACAGTGAGGCTTTTTCATAAAGCCAGATTTCCACACTGTTAGAAAAGTAGGGATTTCTAATTCGCCACCAAAATGCTCACTGTGCAGAGCCGGTCCCGGGCTCACATGGGAAGGAACAGACTTTGAGCTGCTGCACGGGTGGAGCAGGCGTTGCGGGGTGCCACCCACAGCCAGAGAAGGGATAGCAAGCATTTTAATAGCTGCATTTCGCTGCGAGACACCCACACTGTCACTGCCGCAGCTGCTGCGGAGAGGCAGCTCACAGCTCTGCTGCGTCAGGCATTCCTGCCTTCACCCCGGCCCCTGCCTCTGTGCGTCCAGAACAAGCACAAAACCATCCAATGCCGCTTCCCTCAGAAACGCTGCAAGATGAAAGCACAGTTTGAAAGGTGAAGGTCAGGGAGGAGTGTCAGAGACAAGGTTTCCCCCCAGCAGCATCCCTCCTCAGCATGACCAGTTTCAAGCCAGCTGTAACTCTGGAATTTGTAGTACCATGTGGCATGGCATCAGCCCAGGAAGGACAGTCAGAAAAAAGCCCTGCATAGCAATCCCAGTGCCCTGCAATCCCCTCCCGACCATCTGCACCACCCCTTGGGATGCCTTCATCCTGCCCTGCCGCCCTGCCATCCTGCCATGCCATCCCGCCACATCATCCTGCCACGCAGACACTGTCCATCCCATCAAGATGCAGGCTGACCTGACAACTTAAGAAAGCAGGGAGCAGGGTGAGGCAACTAAGCCCATTTTCCCTTCTGGCCGAAGCCTGCCTTCGGGCCTTTGGGCTTTAAAAGCCAAGCAGTGCTCCAGTTTTCCTCACAAAGCCCCTTTGAGAAGAGCCTGGATGAATTCCAGTTTGGCTCTGCATCCCAAAGCCATTTGGTTCCCTTCCCCCCTGGTTGTCCCTCCTCACATGAACATTGTTCCAACTCATGAAACAGCATATTTTCTTCCTGGCCAAGAAATGGTCCTGAGATGTCTCCAGTCCACACCTCTCTGGGAACTAAGTGGTCCTCCCAGGTGGAAATATTGCACGTGGAAATATTGCACTTGGAAATCACAGGCTCCCAGCATTTGTAGGAGATGCGGAGGTCAGCTCTACAAATATACTACTGAAGTGACATTGAGAAAAGCTCTTCATCCAAAAGCAACTCAAAAGTGCTTTATAAACTTTGCACTAATGGGCTGTGCAAACTATAACTTCCATTCTTGGTAGGGTCTGTGCAGAAGCATCTGCTCAGACAGCTGCTGGGGAAGATGAAGCGTGCAGGTTGGCATCCTAGAAAAGCCCAGCTAAAGCAAAGAGACTTGGGTACCTGGTGAATGGAGCTCTGGCAGCAAACACTGAAACAGCCTGAGCAAAAGACACCAAACCAGGTTAACCCAGCTCCATCCTGGGACAAACTTAGCAAGGCTCCCATGACAATAACATAGGCATATTTCCTTCACTGTCAAAACTGAAAACACAGGTATGAAGATTTGTGTCTACCACTGCATTTCAGACTGCTTGTACAGGGAAATATAGTAACTCTTTGACTGAAAGATGGCCAAAATGTAGAAGAGGGGGCAATTACTGCATTGGGCAAAGCGTGTTTCCAAAGGGCAATCCAGAATACCTTCCGGAGACACCCTAAATTAAAAGGTGTGAACAAGCAGCCCTCTCAGGCATCCTCATGGCTTTTTTTTGTTTGCTTTTTTCTTTTCTTTTTTTTTTTCTATCATACCTTGGCTTCCCATGGCAAGGAGAATTTGGATGGGAAAGCCTTCCTTTACAACACCCACCTTATGGATGTCAGCAGGCAGCACAGGACCAGCAGCACTGGGGTGCGATGTTGCTTGAGCTCATCCTGTATTAACAGCAGTGGTCCCCATTCAGCTGCTCTGCTGACACCCACTGCATGCAACTGCCAAGCCAGATCTGCTGGGGAATTGGGCATTGGTCATGAATGTGCCCTTGCACTTGATAGTGGTAGTGTGAGCTAGGAAACATCTGATGGACTCGAAAAACAAGAAAAGACCAGTCTGATTATTTTGGATGATCCTTACCAGTATCAGAGGAAGGGACAGCCTTGGTCAGGATGCTATCGGTGATGGTGCCCAGCGTGCTGAAGGCAAACACCAGCGGCACCGCAATGATGCAGTAGTGCCACACAGTCCTCATCAGGGCCTAAGGGACAGGACACAACGGACCACAGATCATTAGAGAGAACAAGCGTTGACTTTGTGGCAAGAAACAACCTAGACAAACATCAGGAGTCAAACCCATGATTTACTTAGGTAAATTGTGGGAGCCACAAGTGACACATGATGGCACGGCTTTGGCCGTTGCAGGGTCTTTCATAGCCCACCATTTGTCTGTAGTGAAGTATTCCAAGCATGTGGAGCAAGTAGCAGATGATACCCTGCAATCTGGCAGCACGTTTCTCTGGCACTGCTGTGAGTATTTTTAGCATCTGGGAATTAGTGACGTCCCTGTGCCCTTCCCCCCGTCTTCTGTCTCTTGTCCAACTCCTGAGGAAATGCTGAATAGCAGATGCATGTGGCGTACTTCAGGAAGCCTCCATTACTTTCACAAAACAGCCTACAGAAGGCATTTTGGTTCATTAACATAAATAATTAAAACTAAACTGAGCCTGTCAAAATAAATGAGCTCTGTGCATTATGTAACATTGTACCTTTGGGATTTCTAATCCTGTTCTGCTGCTTCCTCGCTAATAAATTCACCAAATTCACCAATCTGGAATGGGTCTCCTGGCCATAAGTGCACATTAGCGAGCATAATTAGGGAGAGTAATGATTTTGCTATTGCACATATTCTTAGTGGAGACATCCCTCCAGCTGTCTAATACTGAAACAAAAGTGGTGAGGCTCCCTTAAGCTGTGGGGCTAGAGCGGCTCTCAGCTCATTCACAAGACCTGCTGGTCAAATGAATGGATTTCTCCAGGGCATGGAAAGGAAATTCCCCCTTTCTTGCAAGTCTCCTGCCCTCACCTGTGTCTCAAGGTGTGTTATTGTGGCTGCAAAACATTTTTGTCACTGGTCTAGCCAGAAGTTTCCTTCTCTGGAGTTCTCTCTCTCAAGATCTGGTCCCTGCCTCTTGGCTATAGAAGATGGAGAAGCCCAGAGACATTGCTTGCTAATGACTTGGAAATACTGAGGTTTATTCTCAGTTCCCCTCTAGACTCACACAGAGCCAGATTTCTCTCCTTGGAGGGACTGTTTGCCTACGTTTTGGTTAAGATCTAGGCATCTCTGATTAAGGAACCAGAGAACAAAGACAGAGAACAGGTATTTGGTACATCAACACTCAGACACAGAGAAAATAACTCCTTGCTAGGGCAAATGTCATTGCAGGACAATACTGCAGAGCTCAGAAAAAAAAGCAGCTTTAACCCCCTCCCGCTTTGTATGAATACCCTCATGGGCTGAAGCAAGTGGGCAGAAAAGACCAGAGCAAGGTCTGTCCTTGTGTAAAACTAGAGGAAGTTGCTCTTTGCTCCCCTGGGACTTGGAAAGGTCTGAGCCAGGCAGACCCCAGTCTCTGCTGCTCCTCAGCTGCTGAGTATGTAGAGCTCTTTATGCCCTGAGCAGATCTAAAGGCATTTTTCAGGGGAGGGAGGCAGGATCAGGAGTTTCAGCAGACAGACCCAGAAAGCACATGCCTGGGAAATAGAGGCAGCGAGGCAGGATGAGGCACAGCAGTGCCTTCACACACAGAGAACTTCCCTGTCACAAGAGCCAAGCCCTCCTACACCCCTGCCCACATGCTCCCGTCTTGCGTCTGCAGATCAGACACCAGCTCTCCCCTTCTCGCCTTTTCCAGGTGTTATTGTATTGCCAAGCTCCCAGCCCACCCCTTTCCTTCTCCAGCTGTAGATTGCTGGGAACGTCCTGCAGTCTCTTCCCACCTGGACTGCTGTTCGTCTGTCTACTGCCACTGGTGCTGGTATCCCATAAACCCTTTAGCCCACCTTTCAGTGATATGAAGATGGGTTTCAGAGTGTCTTTTATTAACAGCTACGCCTTTTCCTCACTTCCGTCCTTTGGGGAGAGGATCTGCTTTGTTTAGAGGACATGTACAGCAAGGGCACAGCAGGTGGGATGCTTCTCTAACAGCAGTTGTGTGGGATTAATAGCTTAACACATCAGTCTCTGCATTTGGGGCCTGCTGCTGTGACGGCACTCATCCCCACCGAGATGGAAAGCCACCCTACAAACGGATGTTTTCTTAGCAGTCGCTTGAACAGAGTGCTTTTTAATAAAGCATTCCCTTCAAAGAGAATCACAGCTGCATTTGCCTATGAATAGTTCTTGTGGGAAGTCACTGCTGACCCTTGTCCCCAGGCCTATGCTGTCAGGCTGTCCACAGCCCTCTGTGCTTAGCATAATTGCCAACTCTGAAACTATTTCCTTTCCTCACTTCCCTCCCCATGCAGCTGATGTCAGCCTCCTCGCACTGGGGCATTAGCCACCCTGTGTGCCACTCCACTGCTATCAAGGCTTCCTTTCCTACCTCCAACTAACTCTAGCCTTCCCTCTCAGTGAGACCTCAACACCCTTCCTGCGCCATGCTCAGGAGCACCAAGTGCTGCGCAGATGTCCCATGCTAAGGTGACGTGTCAATACCAGCCAAAACTGTGTGACACCAGCCAGGCGGGACCTGTCCTGAGCATCCTACCAGCTGGCAGCACCTCTGTGAGCCCTGAAATCCCAGAGAGGTGACTGCACTCCACCTGCAGAGCCACCTCTTTGTCTGCATCCATTCTGCCTTCCCAGCCTAATCTCAACATGTGGTTTAGCCTCAGATGAATTAAGGTGCAGAGGTGCCTCCTCTCATCTATCTAGCTGGGAACCATGAAGTTCAATACCCTCCAGGTCTTGGCCCTGACCTCCCTATGGCTGTGGCACAGTTGTGGGAATGGCATCCATCTTACCCATGCCAGTGGGAGCACCAGTGCCCTAGCAGCAAGGCTCGAGGCCAAATCCTGCAGGGAATGTCTAAAGGCTGACGCAGCTCAACCATCCTTTTGACCAGTGGACACCTTTCCTCCATCGCCATGGCTGGGCAGAGCTATCGGTTCCCTGAACTTGGCTTATCTGAGCAAACACAATTACTGGCAGAGCTACCTACATCGACTTGTTTTTCCAATTACCAGTTGAGATTGGCATCAACTATTGCCTATGCAGACACAACCAGTGACAGGTAACAGCACTTACCTCAAAACAGAGGATCAAAATTATTGCCTTGCTACCTCCTTCCCCAAATACTCTCAGCCTTGGGGAATTAGGGAAAAATAGGGCCCCAGAAGTACAACACACAACCTCCATTGTCTCACAGCAGCATACAACTGCAATGATTTCCCTGTCCCCCCCCCCATCTCAATTTACTTTCTGGGTAGTTCAGGAAATGCAGCTGTTGACAAGACCAAGGGCAGTATCTCTATGCAAAGCAGTGACTCAGGAGGGACTGAACGAGTTTCTGTGTGAGATTAATAATTTTTTTTAAACCCCGTAACTATTACTCATGTGTCTCTTTATCGTTCCTTTGAGTGGTGCACATGCTGAGCACAGCTCTGTTTACACAAAGGCCCAGGGGAGCTGGTTTTTGGACGAGGACCACCCAGCAAAGCCAGTGGTGGCATTTCAAGAGGCAGAGCCTGCAGCCAGGTCTCATGGACCTTGTGCCGCTGCATTACTAAAAAGCATCATGGATGATTTCACACTCAGCCTTACCATGCCGAGGCCCACGCCAGCGAAGACGAAGACACTGAGCTTGAGCAGGGTCATCTCTGTGCAGTGGCTAGTGAGTTTTCCGATGACCAGACCCTGGACAACCTGGGAAAGAAGCACACGAGCACTATTGAGCCCAAGATATAACAATTCAAACAAACTCAAAAGAGAACTGCTACAGTGCTTTAAGCAAATGAAAGCTGGCAAATGGGTTATTCCCAGGGACCTGGCTGTCACGGTAAACGGCCAGAAGACACAATCCATTATTTCAAGCATTTTGCATCCCAGGAATAGATCCATCCCATCAGTTTAAAGTCCTTACTCAGGGTGCATGTCTGAGTTTGCCATCACTGCCTACTCACCAGAGCTGACTGAAACTTTCGAAAGACACCTGCAGATACAAATGAATTTTTCTAACTCACAATGTTTTTGTGGAATACAGTTAACACCAAGGTCTTTGTCCTTGGCAAGCCCTTCCAAAGAGAAAATGTAAATCTGTATGCAGAGAAGGAAAATGCCTCCTTTCCTGTACCTTCACTTGCCATTATTTTAAGTACACAAATTGGGTGGTTCATAATTTTTTGGCAGGAAATGAGTATGACAGAGATGCTAATACCCAGTCCCAGCAGTATGTGCAGGTATAAGGGATGGGGAACTGGTTTTACAGATTTTAAATAAAAAATGGGGCAGAGGGGGAGGGAAGGAGGAGCAAAAAAATTTAAATCCCAGGAAGTATTTGGCTTTTCCAGCATGTTGCCAAGCAAAGATTCCGTTTTTATTTCTCTGTTCAGCATCTCCCATATTTTGGTGATCTCTGTCCTCTCATAGACAAGTGGACTTGAGAGGACAGAGATCACTGTGAAAATGAAGCCTGATTGGCTGCATTTCAGGGGAGGAACAGATAGGAATCTAGCCCTGTCTTGAAAGAGTTTGTTCGATCCCAGCGAAAACCCCTCCGACTTGAAAGAAGAGCTCTAGCTCAAAATGCTTTTATTGATGGGATGGTTTCATTTCAATGGCAGTCCATCCTGGAGAAAGCCTTGATGCTCTGCTTGGACCTGAAATGATGCTACAGCATGCTCAACCTTACTGTGCCAGTCCTAAGGGTGAAACCCAAACCCAAACTCAACTGAAAGGAGTGCAAAATAAATAAGAAGTTACTAAAAAGAAAGGAAACATTAATCTATGTCAAGCAGTCCAGAAAAAGCAGTTACTAACATTTAAAAAAAAAAACAAAGTAAAAAGTAAATGGAAATAGAGTGAAAATAAAGCTGGCATAGAGAACAATAGCTACAAATTCAATATATTTCCAACAGACTACAATTTAATGGAAAGCATCAAAATTCGACCCTTCACTTTGCTTCAGAGCACACCTGATTTTTGATACAAGGGCACACTGCACCAAGCAGACATTTTGGTTCCCAGTAAATGCATTTCCTGATGCTTTTTTTGGCCCCATCCCCACCTTCAGGCAGGGCTTGAGAGCTCAGCTCACGTGTGCTTGTCCACCCTGTGACACTGGCACAGGGCCCACATGTCTCTCCAGGGTTGTGTCACACACCAAGTGGCCTTGGGGACACTGGCAGACCTGCTGTGGTGTGGTGCTGGGGTGATACATGGGGTGACACGAGCCATCCCTGCTGAAAGCTTTGCCATGAAGACCGGAGAAGGCTGATACCAGCCCCAGCAGCTCCTACTCGGGGGTGGGTGGAGAACCCACTGACTAACGCTTCATTAAGCTGAGTGCTCCTAAAAAGAGGAATCATCATTAACTTCTTGCAACTTCCCAGTCCCTCCTGCTGGCTTGCCCCAGTCAGAGCTGTGCTGAGTCACATGGGATGGGGGCTGAGCCCTGTCACAGGGCATGGCTTGACTCAGCGGTGGCATCACCCGAACCCCAGTTTGACTGCTGAGCCACTGGAGAAAGGAAATGTTTCTCAATTCACCCAGACCTGAATGGCATATTTAATTGGGATACACCGCGCAGGCACAGCCCAGTCCCTGCCTTTCCTTGAGTCACTGGGGTATATCATCAGCAATGTCCCAGAGCAGCCCGGTCTGATGGCCATGGGAGTGGTGTACCCAAAAGCATCTCCATCACTACACGTGAGCACCTAAGCCTTGGCAACAAGCACCACTGCAGCAAAACTGGGCTCTGAGATGTCAGGACCTGGAGATACGTAGACCACCAGGCTGTCCCCAGAGTGAGCAGGGCAGAGGGACAGTCCTTGTGCCAAGGATGGCTTACAAGCACAGGCGTCCCCATCATTGCTGAGCAAACCAGCTCAGTGATGGGACTTTTTCCAAGGGCAAGTATCAGCCCAAGTCACCTGCTTTCCCTCTGGGGCTGAACAGCCATCCTTGGGTTATGAAGATTGCAGCCTCCCTTCTAGGTATATGGGCTGCCTGACTCCCTCCCCAGGATGGTCACCGCCAATCCAGCCATGAGCTTGAGTTTGGACACTGCATCTTGACTTTGGCACTGGGTAATGTTTCCAGTCACCAGGATGTCTGACCTCACTTCCAGTCTGAATTTAGACCTGAAAACCCACTATTTCCAGCCTGCAATTTTCCCTGGGTGCACAGTCCCTGGGTTTGCATGAGCAGAAGCCGTCTGCACAGGTACATTTGGGAAGGAGGAAGCGAAAGGTAGTTCATGAGCATTCTCCCATGTAAGGTTTTTGATCTGCCAGGGATTTTGCCACGGAGTAGTGGGCACATCCGAGATGACTTGTCCATCACTGCTCCCATGGACAAACCCTAGTGGCACTGATGATGCAGGGATTCATCCTTTTTTTAATTACTGCTGGTGCATTCTAGGCTTTTCCCTTACACTTAAGCTCCCCTTGAGATCGACTGTGATGGGCCTTCCCCTCCTGCATTTCATTTTGCTTGGATTGTGCTTGCCTTTGTAACCTGAGCTTCTTTGAAGTCGGGGTACAGTGTACCCGGCTGGAATGCCTTCTGTCATCAATAAACAAAAGAGAGAGGAAATTGTTTGCAAGTGAAATAACAGGCACTGCCTGTGGCTGTATACACATGTCACAGGAAAAACCAACTCGTCTTTTTTTCCTTTCCCCCTTCTTCTTTAAAGGCAAATAAGTCTCCCAGTAAATGCATAGGAACAGCCGAATCTCCTTGTTGTTATGCTGGATTCACCAACCTGGGAGTTCATTACACTAGTTCAGCTGATCATGTATAAAAATACTCTTTACCTCTATCACTACACTGGATTTCTGTGAAGATAGCAGCTCCAATTTGCCCAGAAGAGCCAATTACCCATTTTATTGTTAACCTCATTAAAAAATTTCAGGAACCCCTTGCAGGACGGAAAAGGTTGTTGCTGTTTGAAGGCTTAAGGTGCTAGTTTTTGGAAGACTTCTGAACAGTGAAGTCTTGCTGCATGGAGCTGCTGCTGAGCAGTACTGGCACCCACACATAGCTAACCTCATCAGTGGAGGTTAGAGGAGTCAGGCAGATGCTCGTATGGTCCTCTGTGCTCGGCAGACACGAGACTGTTTCTACAGATTCTTCCATCAGCACTGATCAAAAGCTTGACAGAACCCAGCAATAAAATAGATTCCCTTTCACCCAACAGTCTGGAAATGAAAAGACATGCGAAAGTTGGAGAAGCAGGCGCAGATAAGCTGGTACAGCCAAGCAGAGAAGATGCAGGGCCCCATCCCTAGCGCAGATAGCATGATTCACATCAGAGGCAGCCTCCCACACAGCGGACCCGTATCTCTCGCCTTTGAAACTGTGCCCGTCTGGCAGTTCCCAGGGCGAGCACAGTGCCGGCTGGGCTGGGACGCGCGGGTGGGTACCAGTGGGGCAGACCACAGTGGGCAACAGAAATCATGAGGCTTTTCCACACAGGTTGAAGATGGTGCAAAACCGTGGGAGGGGAAAGGGAGGTGATTTACTGACACGGCGATGCCAGAAAGTGCTTGAGAAGTAGTTCAGTTCTTGCAGAGGAGCAGAAGGGCGGCAGGACTGGGAGGAAACCTGACGGTGAGGACCAAACTGCTGAAGGCAGCACTTTGCTGAGCAGGGGGAAGAGGATGGTATGTTTTGAAAACTCCAGCCTAATCACTTTCTTTCCCCCTCCAACCCACCCCCTTCCACAGATTTAAATCCTTTAAAGTGAGGAAAGTGGAGAACTTTCTGTTTGTTGTTGCAAGGTCCTTTCACAGAGTGGGTTTTTCCCCTAGGCATACCTGGCTGTAATTAAATCCCCGGCTCTTTAATCATCTCTTTTGCTGTGCAGGGATAAGAAAAAAAGCAAGAGGGACAGACTGGTGATAAGATGATATGCAATGTAAATCTCTCCTCCAGGAATCTCTCTCATCTTTTCAGGATCACTTCGTACCAACTTGTCCCTCCAGAAGCTGCACAGCTAGAGGTGGAGTTTGTATAACAATACAAATTTAAATGCAGTAAATAGAACAGATGTCTTATGATTTCTTGATCCTCAGGGTTATAAATATCTACCCTTTTGTCCCACCCAGAGTTTTTGTTTTGTGCATTTTGCTTTGTTTTTTTTGGGGGGAGAAAAAGTTCTTAAAGGAAAGTTTTCCCCACCCCCTCCCGCGGTTTGAAATCTAAACATGAGATGTGATTTTAGATACCAACCAGGGACTCCAGGTATTTCACTTGCCTAATCCTCCGGCAGCATTTTCCAAGCCAGATACTACACCTGGAAGCTCTCCATGCTATTGCGCTTGCAACTCCTGAAAAGAAGAACCAGAGCCTAGCCTGCTTCTGCCCATTATGCACAGTTAAATTATTTTAAGTTATTATGAAATTAGTTATTCTCTGGAGGGAGATTGAGTGGCATCTCACACTCCCAGGCATTCACTGTGAGGGCAATTTCATTCACATGGCTTCTGAGATGAGAGGACTCTGGAAGCCCAGCCCCGGAACACAGAGGGATTGCGTCCCTGACAGGCTCTCACACTTCTTGCCTGGAGACCCACCAGCAATCAGATAAAGATGCTTCAAACATGTAATGAGCAAGGGAATCTCTGCAGTGCAAGATGCCCAGTGCAGTGGTACTCCTCTCACTGTCTGCCTTCCCCACCTTGTTTTGTTATCTCCCACCCGACTCCTCCTCCTTGACTTATGCTGGCACAGTCCCAGCTCATCAGACAGCCCTGTGCTAACCAGGGTGCTTCAAGTATCACTGCAGAGCCCCAGATTGTTTGAATTACCCTCCACTTCCTATTTTCACTTCCCCATCAGCCCATTCTAGTCTTAGAAATATTCCATTTTCTAAGCAACAACTTTGTTTTTTCATCAGACAGCTCTTTGTCACAGTGCTATGATGCCACCTTCCTG
>JAVHNF010055814.1:28039-38345 GCA_034783455.1 Micropsitta finschii
GTTTTAAACTTTTTATAATACCTAGAAACACTAATGAAGCTAAGAGTGCAATAAGTGAAAGATAGTATAAAAATCAATTTTCTTTCACTTTAGATGATTTATACTCTTTCCTGAACAAATTATTTCACACTAAGAAACTGGTTAATAAAACTTCAGAACAGCTCTATATTACAATGTTTTGCTCTTAATCCAGGCAGAGATAATGTGAAAACAGTAAAACAGCAGTATGGGACTACTCTTCAATATTTAAAGGCTGGTTTGCCTTACTTCACACATCTTTTTCTCAATAAGTTTTATTTCTGAAATTCTGAAAATTGATTAAAAAAAGCACAATACAGGTTTGCAATCCAGAAATAACAAGACTGTTTAAAATACCAATAAGAAAGTATAAACATAATAAACCAAGTATGAAAATAAGTCACAGGGAAATAAACAATTCTGGAGCATTAGTCCCCAAACTAAGAATTAAATAATGTGCTTAATTCTAAACATATCTGCAATACTAATATTTGTATTACTGAACAATAAAATCAGGATGATTGCTATGTACCTCATACAAAGCACACCATTAGGTATACCACTGCAGCACAGCTGCAATATTGAGGATTTTTCCTCCACCTTATTTGAAAAGCTATCGTTACGAGAGCTGCAATTGGCTTTTGCATCCTTTATGGCACAATAAATTCCTGTACACAGTATGGCTTTTCCTCCTTTTCCCCATCCCAAGAACTACCAATACATTTTTCTGGGTAACAAGGAAGATAAAAACTGAAATTCAAACCAAAACCCATTTTCTATCCAGAGGCTTAAGTACGTATGGTGACAACAGATATTAAAACCTCTGTCTACCTTTACTTCCAGGTCTTCTCACATGTTCTCAATATGACTGCACTTTCTTACAGCATTTTCTTACAGCATTCAAGTGTCTGAAATTACTCAAGATTCTCTTTTTTCTTGGATAGCCAGAACTTCAGCACAGGAGATACAGGCCACTGACTTAAAAAAATTAAAGGGAATGTGATGTAACACTCTTACAGACCTGCATAGAAATGTTGGCTCAAGCTGACAAAGAAGTTCTGAATAGGAAAATCATTTGAGCTCTTTTCATTATTATATCATGGTTGCATTTATAACAGAAGGGAAGAACGTCACAGGAGTTTATGCAACTGTTTTCTCCCACCTCGCTTTCACATCCTCATGCACCTTCCAGGGTATTAACCAAATGTAAAAAGTTCATAAACAGATGCATAGCAAAAATAGCAAAAGAGAATATGCAAAATGTGTGTAATAAATATCTAAACCACAATTTGAATAATTTCAGAAATATTAATGCATCCCTGGAGTGTCAGTTTAAATATTAATAACATTTTAAAAAGTTGTTTTCAAAAATAGATATGTATTGTAACTGTGCTAAGAATTTTTAGCCTGCCCTGAGATTTAATATGCTTGCTACTGATTGAAAAACATAAGAAATCCACCACTTCTATTTTTCTGAGATTAAAAATGTGATTTGAAGCTTCAGTTTTACATTTCCTGATGTTGCTTAAAGCTGAGAAAAAATTATGTGGTTTGTGACCCCTATGCCAATTCACCAGAACATGAATTAGTAAATAGACTAGGGTAAAATCCATAATGGTAACTTAAACATGAAGTAATGCAAGACAGTAATTGAAAGATTTTTTCTCTTTTCTCATCTTACCTGCATAGGAATATGTTGAACAACACAAAGCTATAACACCAACACACCTCTATCGGGCTGCCACTCAAATCCCACTACACTAGATTTGTGTGGTGAATACAAAGCTTTGCTCATGATACCCTGGTCAGATTTTGCCCAGGTAGCCTGAGAGGTATTGGATGGACTGCAACACAGATATAGTCTGGATAAGCCAAGCACCCAGCAGCTACCCTCCTGCAAGAGGCACAGAGCCCGTGTCTCTGCTTTTATGCAACACAGGGAGGAGGTTCCCAGCCCTGCAGCCCTCCCAGGGAGGCTCTTTTGGTCTCAAACAAGCTAATTTTAGACAACAATGAGATTCATAAGGAACAGAAGGTTTTCTTCTGTGTATATCACAAACTTGTTTACAAGGTAAATAGAGAACAGTCTGTAATTTGGTTAATCTAATTAATTATACAGTTGCAGCCTGGAGATGAAAGGCAAGTATACTCATGAGGAGCTCAGCCTCCAGTTGTGAGCTGCAGAGAAGTAGGTGATGGCCCAATCCCCTTTCAGCTGCCATCATGTATGGTCAGTCACCTGAAGAGAGACCTTCAAAGAGAAGTCTCTAGAATTTTAGTAACTCCTCACTGTAGTCTAAGCACTATAGTTGTAGCAGGAGTGCCTCAACTGAACACATACCTACTCTTACGGAAATAATTCCAGACATTTCAGTGACAGACTATTAGCCCTACTCCTGCCTTACATCTCAGCTTCATTGTCTTCATCCTCTTTGCCGAGAAGTTCCATTGCAGTTTTGGGCAGGAGATGCTTATTTTGGTTGCGTATGTTTTTGCTGTGCACAGGAAAAACGTCTTCTGCAACAGGGAGGAATTTACATTTCAGCAGGGATGACTAAAGCAAAGTGCATGTTGCCTGGCCTTTGGATAAAAGGAGACTGCACAGGAAATTACGGTGCAGATTGCATATGGATGCAGTCTCAGGCATTTTTAAACAGAGAAATGAATGCTACTTAAAGCTGAGAAATGAGCCAGAATCATCAAAGAAAACCCTCTTAAAATATCACTTGATTGTCTCGTTCTGTGAAATGCTGTCGTTTTATAAAAACTCTTTTAAATAAAGTTTTAAAAGTTTAGTCTCATAAGAACCAAAAAAGTGCACTGTGAGGGCAAGCCAAGCAGTCCATTCAGACTGTGTCCTGTCTCCAGTGGTGGGGGAGGACCAACTGGTATTGCTGATCCAGCCAGTGCCAGCTACACACAAAAAGAAAGAGGAAAAAAAACCCAAACAAAACCCAACAACAAACCCCAAAACTGAAACCAGAAATCTGTTACTTCCCTGAATGTTATTCTACAGCTCCAGTCAGACTTATTCCCCCAGAACCTTAGCAAAGAATAACAGAAGAACCTGACCAAGGCCAGAAATGCCATGCCTTTCTGATTCAGCCACTCTCCACAACCAAATCTACTTTCATTTGCAAACTGAATTTCCAGTTTACAAATTAGAAATTAATTTGTGAATAATGTTTCACTTTATTTAAACTTCATGGGCTTTTCCAGATGCAGATGAATTGGAAAAAGATGCAAAGTATAAAAGCTAAGGTGTCTTAAATCCTCTCTTAGGATCCCTGCTTGGAAGGGAAGTTCATTCAGACGCATGATGTGCATGTGTTTTGATATGCACAAAATTCAATCCTTGAAACCATAATCCAGACAAACTGCATTTTTAAGTTTGACTGGGAAAAAAGCCATGAAAATGTGTATAAGGGCAGAGAACACCACCACTAACAAGGCTGACGTGCTGGCTTGTCTTTAAACAAGCAGGGGGAAAGGCAGACAAAATTAAAGATTACTAAATTGTGGCCAACGATATGTATAACCAGGCAAACTGGAAGACATGGACCATGCCAGGACAGCAACTGACTCAAAGGGAGCAGGGAAACAGGCAGAGTTGGGATGGGTTTGAAGTAGCAGTGGGTTCCCACCATGACGCAAAACCCCAAGTAGAATATATGAAGAATAGAACAGGTGCCACCATCAACATGCAAGGGAAGAAACATGCTGCGGCTTCCCTTCTTGCAGCTAACAATGAGAACAGCCACAGCTTCTTGTCCAGCAATAGTTTTTAGTTGCTGGGAAAAAGGTTAGGATACACATACCCCTTAAAATCACCAAGTAAATCAGGAAGAGCCTCAGCGTTTCTGGCAGAGGACAAATGATTTCCTTCTGCTCTGAAGAGGTTACAGCCTAATCAGAACTGGCAGGCAAGATGAAAAAGCATTTACAGGGGGATGGAGCGGAGAAATTAAGTGATTTGCCAAAAGTCAAAGAAGCAGCCTGGGACAAGTAGTCTGTTTTACATTAAGTCCCAGGGTTTTGACCCTATGTACCTTCAGAGCATTTGAAAGCATCCAGCATCAAGTTAGGAACTGAAACCTCACTGCTCCATGATCTAATGCAATGTGCTTTCAGTAACTTGAGACAAGCCTGGTCTACAGTGTACGTCACCTTATTTTAAATATATCATCAATAACAAGTAATGAGTTAGATTTACCTATGGGAAGTCCAGCAAAGACTTTGACTATGAAAACTTCCATTACTCCCGGAAACTTCATCAGGCGTAGTATTTCTCTGATGCTAAACACGCTGCCAGACTGTGATGTGCCTATAGAAGATGACATATTGATTAATAATCTATTTATATAGGTTGGAGGCAGAAAGCAAGAAACTCTGTGACTGCTCAGGTTCACCACCAGCTTTCTGAAAAGGCATGTCTCTGCAGCACCAGCTTTGTGCCAATGGCAGGAGGTTGGGAGTTGGTACCAGGTCTGCATGCAGAGGATTGCTGTAAGACAGCAGGACTGCTTCCTGTGCCAGGCCAAAGTAACCCCCAGCAAGAGGTTCACATTCACCTTTTCTGAGATGCACAGCAAGTACTGGGTTGGAAAGCCTGCGAATCTGCATGGCAGAGCAGTTAACAGGTAGAGAATAATACTCTTTTAAGCATTAAAGTGTCAGCATTTCAAGGTTGGCACCTTTTTGCCTTGAAAGAAACACGTGAGTCTTTTAGCAGTCCCTACAGCATGTCAATCCCCGTCCCTATTCACATGCTGTTTATCAGAAACACTAAATACTTACTGTGCTCTGTCAAATGATGGTCTGACTTCGGTTTAGCCTGCAAAGGGATCCAGAACATTGCTATCATGGTATTTATGAGATTTCCCACCAGCCCGACATATATAGGAACAAAAATGCTGCAAACAGAAAAAACACATGTAAGTGGATAAATATAAACAAGACATTTTTACATCCATTCTGCAAAAGGCTTGGGCATTTGGATGAGGAACAACGGTCTTGAAGTCATAGTACATAAGGCTATAAAAGAGCACACATTCTGTCATGGAGGTTTTGGATATGACCACAGTTTGAAATTTCATAAAAAAATAATTATTGGCATAAAGATCATTTATTGTTTGTATGAATAATAGGGTATAATACAATGCTTTAAAATTTGTGTCATGCAAAAAGAGCTCTTGGTTTAATGAAGCTTACAAATCTTTCAACTGAAAGCACAGCATTTGCTTGTTAGGATCCATCTAATCCCCTGTCTAATCCCCAGTTTCATTCATCTAAGTATCATCTCACTCCTTGAAATTTTTCACTGAAATCCAATGAATTTAAGGAAAGTGAAGAAAGTGCTCAAGATGATTAAGGATGGTAGAATACAGCCCAGCCTACAACCAGAACTGAAAACACCATTTGAAAAGGAGCTGCTAAAAATAACAGTCATGATTTACAAAACCTTCTGAGGAGGTGAGTAAACAGCACTTTGATTGAGGCACCTACTTTTCTCCAGAGGTGCCCAAAATCGAATCAACACTGCTTCAACTGGCCTTCACAGCCCTAAAAGCTGGATCTTTAACAGAAGTAGAGCCACATCCTTAGATGTAGACACAGTGAACAGCCATTATTAATAGTAGTTAAACAATGATAAAAAGGAACAATTTCAACTAAACTAAAAAAACCAAACACAAACCACATAAAAGCCATTAGAGTCAATAATAAATCCTCAATTACCACTGTCCTCTTAAAAGAGATTAGGAAATGACTCCTCCTAGTATTTAAGACCATGTGGGAAAATCTCAAACTCTGGAGGGCTTTAACTCTGCCAAATACAGGTGGAGCAAAGTCCAGGGCTGTAAGACTGAAACTCAGGAGAGTCAAGCTGAAAACAAAGGGAGAAGCTTGTTTTGTTTTTAACAGTGAGAGCAATTATCCACTAAACCAGTTCACCGAAAGTCTCCCCTGTCATGGGAACCCTGTTAGTTGAATGGTTTCATAAAGCATTTGCTTAAAACCTACTGCAGGACACAGGTTTGGGATGGGAATGACCAGCAGAAACACCAAAGGGTGGTGTCACAGGGGGCACAAGACTAAGTGACCATCATGGTGTTTTGAGGGCATCGAAATCTAAGCACTCTGGCTTCAGCAAACTAATGCATGTGTTTCAACAGGGAAAGCTCTGTAGCCATGTGGGTCTGTGCAGACTCAGAGGTAACCACACCATCCCCAGCAACCTGTATTGTAAAAACAAGATGCAAAAGTGAGCTTTGAGCAGCTAACCAATGCTCCCTGTGAGCCTGCTGATAAAGAGCAGCTTATTGCCTGACCTTTTACTGCTGTTTTCCTTGTCAGGCCATTGTATATGTTTTTCATGAATAACCAGCAGCAGTAATTATAGAAGCCTCAAGTTTCCTCCGTGCTAGACAAAGGTATGGTCTGAATAATTTATAGAGTATTATTAAAGTCCCAGAGCAAGACAGTCAAGGATTGAGATGCAAACAACTGAGAAAAGCATCAAAGAGCAAATGCATACATATACACACCTATTCTCACTAATAGCAACAGCAGAAATCCCAGCTGAATATTTTAATTCTCATTAATTATTCTTAATAACAACAAAGCCAGATAATATCTTCCTGCAAATGGACTTAGTGCAGTAATTTAGACCTGCTGCCTTCCATCCACCAAGTTGTTCTGCTAATTACCCCAGACCACAAAATTAGTCATTTACTAGATCGTTAGTTTTTATTTTTAGTGCAGCAGATTGCCACTTTCTGATTTAAAATTATCTGTCAAGAAGTTCCCAAACTACTGAAATTAACGTTGAGGACCCAAATTTTTATCCAAGAAATCTGGAATTTCTACTTTGCATTGCAACATACAGTAAATTTACTAACACGAAAAGAAGGGATGAAATAATCAAAATAAGTAGCTGCAGCTCGTTTAGTGGTTTTTAGGGCTTCTATATTTCAAGCTTTGCTTCTGATACAGAAAAAATGCATTGCAAAAATCTTCATTGGACAGAAAAACTTTCTTCACAGTCCTGTTTTCTCCTGAGGTTTTTCAGAATCCCATATACCAACATAAATATGTCTTATTTTTCAGATCCAAGAAGAATTATAGCAAACAATGAGAAAAGGATCCCCCTATAGAATTAGACAGCAAAAAATGCACTGCTTCACTACAAGCGTACCACTGATAATGTCATTGCTGTGAACTGAGAGAAGAATCTTAACATTTTATCTGTTTGGGAAAACCTGGTCTTACTGTAATGGATTTGTGGCATTTTGTATGGCTGGACTCTGAAGTCAGAGAAATCCAGTAAAATATCAAGCCCAAAACTGTGTTTCCCAGACAAGCCTGAAGTGTTCAGAATCATCTGAAAACCCCTTTTCTTAACCACAGCTTTCTGTAAGCGCTTCATCTTTTTCCACATATTAAACAGTAGCATTCCTAGAGGGAAAGGTGATGAAGGAGCATGCTCAGATTAGCTTCTCCACTATCTCATCCTTTGGCAGGGATGAACTCTGGAATTGGAGAGGACACATCTGTGCCCAGGAACCCACCTCTTGCATTTCTTTATTTGCTCATTTCAGAAAGATGAAGTGAAACCAAGGGTTATAAAAAAGTCTTTATCAACACAGCAGGTCATCAGTTTTTTTCTTGATGGATCTTAATTTCTTTTTTTCTGATGTTTGTGTTACAACCAATGAGTTACTCACGATGACACCTCCTGTGCCACCCCTCTGGTACATAATCAGTGAGACACATCCTCCCACTCCTACAGTGAAGAGCAACTGCTCTACAAAGCAGCAGTGCAGGGATCACTTCTGAATCCCCTGTAGGATTGCTTTGGGACTTTGGTAGGTGAGGGACTGCACATATTGTCTTTTCCTGTTACACAAAGGCACATAAATGTTTGCAATGTCATGTAAAAGGACACAAATGCTAAAACCAGTGTGCATGTGCTGAACCATTATTTCTGGCAGCAGGGAAGACAAATACCAGTGGGTCGAGCTAACAATATTCTTGCAACAATACTGACAGGAGACTGGAGGCCAATGCATTTGCTGGGGAAACTGGTGAAGTTGCAATGATGCTGCTGGATCCTCAGCTAGGGCTGCTCCATGTCACTGCCACTGACAGGGAAAACTCTACCCACACCTTTGGATGCCCCTGGGAGGGGAGCTGCAACCCTGCAGAGGTGGGTGGGATGGAGGTGATAGTGGTTTGGAGGAGTCCAGCAAGTAGCAGGAGGGCAGGGGAGTGTTTGCATCACATAACAGCCCCAAGGAACAGTGCTTTGGCAAGGAGAACAGTGATGCTATTGCCACCAGCAGAGAAAACAGCTGGAGGTTATCACTGATAACCCCTCTGCTTTGCTTGTTGGACCATTTTCTACATTCTAAGCAAGTGCAGGACCTGGGGCTAAACTGTTGCTCTTATTTCTTACTGGTCTGATGAGGAACAGGTGGCACAAAACAGAACAGCAAAGCTAAAGGTGAGACACCCCAACCCCTCAGCAGAGCCAAAGGCTCTGATTGCTGGGTTGGCAGCTCCTGAAGTTCAAGACCTAGCTTGTGGGCACACTTTTTTTTTGTTTCTTCTTTTTTTTTTTAAAGATTTGAACACGAAACCTCATCTGTGCTGATACCAGTGTGAGTCCTTCTGCATTCCGTTTTACCTGTCCAGCTGATCGAGAGGAAGTTTTGCCAGGAAGGGATGTGATGTCATTATTAAGAAAAATGAGGCACATTAAGCAGGTTGCTCCCACAGGACCTTTTCCCATCCTCTTTCCCTTCCTGCCCTCCCTCTTGTCCTTCCTGGTTGTCCACAAACCAGACACGTGAAGCCAGAGTGAGCCGTGCCAAAACCAGCAGCAGATTTCCTGAATGGAGCAGAAGAACAAAGGATGCGGGCAGGACTAATACAATTAAATTAAAGGGAGCAAAAGGGCGCAGCAACTTTGGCAGCTGAAATTATTATGTGGCCTCTTCTAGCTTCTTGCTGATTAATAGAGGTTAAGAGCCTTTACTGTCCTAGGCTTTATGGTCAAAATAACTTGAATAACTTTATCTGCATACCTCAGCACATTACTTATATTTCCTTTGCTTCTCTTGCATCTAGAGAGAGAGTCCCTTGCCGACTTTTTGGTAGCAGCCTTCCTTGCTTTCCCTTGGGATTTTCTGGTAGCGAAGCTCCTCTCAGGTTGTCAGCTAAGACCACAGCTGCCTGCTGTTTGTGTGTTTTCAGCCTTGCCATGAAAGAGAGGAACAAAATGCATTGTCCTCTGCTACATGGGACTGACATGCCCCAAGCTCCTGCTGCCAGGAGGGTATAAAGCAATCAGCTGCAGGGAGCAAATGCTTGAACTCGGAGGAGGACTAGGTTTTGCTAGTTTTTGCCAACATGAGCTTGCCCCAACCTAAAGCTTTTAATAAAAAAGGAAGAAAACATGAGCAGAGGGATCTAGAGGCCAGGAGCACGAAACATCAGCCAAACATTGCTTAATGACATAACGAAAGCCTCTCCTTTTCATCTTCCTGAGGCCATTAGGCAAGTGTGGTGGATGCATTAAAAGCATCCTTTAGAACAGTTTTAAAGGGTTTCAAGAAATGGGATGTCCAGCCCTGGGCACGCTTGCCACAGGACCAGGTAAAAGGCTGACTTGGTAGTCTGTGGCCATGGATAAGGGACAAGTGGCTGACAGTTAGGATTGCCCATCTGGAAACTCCATCTTTAATACTGGTGGGAAAGAAGAACTGATGATAAAACTGTTAATAGTAATGTCATGGTAAACCAATTAAATCCAAATAAAGTATTAGCATTCAAAGCAAGCTGGAGAATGGTTGCATTTCTTCCAGCCAGCCTCTATGTTTACTTGTAGGCAACTGTAAATCCCAGTGTCCACCATGCTGTTCAGGTAAGGGGAAACAAGGACACACTCTATGCTACTCTGCAACCCACTCCCATCAGGGTCAGATAGGATGAGGCAAACGAGTGAAGTCAGGGTTCAGCTTCTGAATCAAGACATAACACAGTAACACATGTGACAGCAGGGGCTCCCAAAGGCTCCCTAGCTCCTGGAATGACTTTTCTGTGTCTCTGTCCCAAGTGTCGCATGTCCCTGAAGTCAGAGGCGGTACATGTGAAGCATCAGAAAAATCTGGCGAAGTTTACAGCAAATGCAGCTCTTGGAAAGCAGAGCCTGGCCAAACAGTTTCAGGTCTCTCAGCTTCTCCTTGTATGTCCAATGCTCCAGACCTTTAATTATCTTAGTGACCCT
>JAVHNF010055814.1:38445-48960 GCA_034783455.1 Micropsitta finschii
GCTGCTGCTTGGCATTCGGTGTTGTACCGCGGGGTACAAAGCGCTCTAACTTTGGCTTTGTTTTCCCTAGGAAAGGCTTTTTCACCTGTTGAAAAGCCAAGAGGGGAGAGCAGCAGTAGGCTGCTGTTCTCAAAATTATGGTGAACATGGTATCAGTGAGTCTGATCCCCTTCCAGCGCCATCTCTGCTGGGATGTGGGATTCTCTCCCATCTCTTTTCCAAAGCACTGGATTTCAGCTTGACCACAGGCCTGAGAACAGCTGATGCCAAAGCCCTGCTGAGACGAGGCAGTCTCACCCCGCTCTGCTCCAGATCAAAATACCTTTAACAAGGTGAAAATCAGGTGCAAAGACTTTTTCAGTCAGCAAACCCTCCTCTCCAGAGAACCCGCAGCATCCTCCAGCCATTTTATGTGGGAGCATTTTGGGAGCGCAGACCAGCAGGAGACCCAGGCAGCTGCCTGTCTGTTGGGAAGCATTAGGACGTTCAGAGATTCGCTTCCTTTCCCAGGGTCTGCTTTGTGGCCATGCATCAAACCGGGTAGGCCCCAGGGCAGACAGAAATAAGGTCAGGCTGTGGTGTTCCTGTTGTTCCCTGACCCAGCTACCTCCCCTATCTCTTCCTTCTCTCACTCCAGCCTCTGCCCCCCATCCCTTCTGGCCTCTCTGCCTATCTGACCTTCCCTGTCGCTGCTTTCCCACCAGGATGAAATATTTATTGAGGCTCTGTTACTCTTGTTTTCTTGAAAGCGAGTTTCACACTTCATTGGTGGGAGACATTAAGAGACTTCACAGTGGGTTTTCCTTCTCGCTGGGCGCGTGTGATGCTGTGTGCGTGACCATCCTGGCTGGCCTTGCTCCTGCATGAGCAGGCAGCACGGCCTGGGCGAGGTGGAGCATCTCAAGCAATGGATGAGTCTGTATCCCTGCCATGTGAGAAATAACTGGAAAACAAAATCCTGGTCTGAAATCCAGCAGTTTAGCTCTGCAGAGCTGACCCATCCGTGCCTGGTTGTGTTGCGCCTCCTTTCCCCGGTTGGGATACAGTGGGTAAAAGGACTGTGAGTGGTCTCGTAAAGCGACTGTGGGTGAAATTTTCCTATGGCTTTGTGGAAAAGTCACTCCTGGACCTGATCCTGGAGTGACTCTGCTTGGATTTACTCGAAACAGTGGGACTGTGGTTAGATGCTGTGCCCCTGCATCAGCCCAGAGCAATGCATGGCTCTGGTTTTCCCTGTGCAGCTCACAGGGCTGTGGTCCAATATCCATCTGGAGGGGCTGTCCTGGAGGGATGAGTTGTTGGCTTGGAAAGCAGAGCCTGGCCAAACAAGTGTGTGTGGGTGTATGTACATACAGACGTATGTACAAACGTATGTGCAGAGCACTTCCCAGTACAGTAGCTTTGAAGTAATGCTTTCTGCAAAACCTCCATGAAAAATTCAATCCCACAGAGGTGTGGAATTGCACCATGCAGAGATCAGGCAGTGGCTCAGGAGCATGAGCGAGCCCACTGACCAGGCATTTTCAGATAGGAAATATTTTCAGCTCACAGATGAAGGCATTTGAACAGACTCCCTGCTGGCACCTGCCAACTACAGCCTCCACGTAGTGCCAAGGAGGTATGGGTACCAGCGCCTCCCACTTCCACCAAGGAAGGCTACAACAAACCAATATGGGATACAGCACTGGGCTCCAGCCCAGATTTCAGTTCTTGCTCTGACCTTGCTGGGCTGTAATTCCCATCTTTGGTTTCCTGCCTGAAAAGGCTGGGACAGACCCTCAAAGGTACCTAGCGGGGGCTGTATTCAGGCTGTATGTACCACAAGATTATATAAATTGCTTTCTGATTAGCATTCCAGCCATAGAACCCTGCTCTGGAAAGCCCAGGAGAAAAACATGCATGTGTAATTGCACAGTTAAATGTTGCATCAATACAGCAATTCTTTTGAGGAGGAAGCAGTTCCAAACGATTCCCTGAGGATTAAAGGATCAATGTGTATTTCGGCAGTGAATGGGACTGTGTTTGTTTTCTTTCTCTTTTTCTTAATAAAGTCAAAGTTGAACATAGAGAGAGCACAAATTGTTTTTTAGTGACTCACTCCTACTTCAAAACAGTGCTGCATAAAGCAGGCATTCATAGCCGGCCCAGATTCCTTAAAGAGCTCTGAAAGGACTCTCAAAATATTTCCTTAATTGCAATCCGGCTACACTATCCACTCATCCACTCATCTACTCACACACTTAGAAGGGTGGCTGTGGGTGAGAAATAGCTGGTAAGTTAAAAAGAAAAGCAAAAAACAGAGGTGGAAAAATTAAAGTTCAAGTGAAACCATGACACCAAACCATGCTGTCCAGTACACAGCTCTAGGTCCATAAGGAGGTGAGCAGCAGTCACTGTGTTGTTCCTGATAACTAACATAAACTTTGTGCATAGATTATTGTAAATAAGCGATGGTTTCATTCAAGGAACTCTGTTTTACAGCTACAATGCTTGCTGAAAACATTTCATCTTTGACCCACTGTGGTCTGGGCTAGGTTGCTGAGATTCCTCCCGAAGACTAAAGAAGCAAGCACAAATTTTCCCCGAAGCTTCTTAAAGAAACAAAACCACAAAAACCTCAATCAAAAATAGATTGAGCCTCAAAAAAATCCACATTTCCTAGAACACTCATGCAAATATACAGAGACAGTCCAGCTTCCACAGCCCAGGGCAACAAACTGCACATCAACACAAACCCAGATAGCCCAGTGCTCAAAGCAGCCCTACCAGTGAAGGGCAGCCAGTACCACCCATCACATTATCTGTGTCTTTGAGAGGAAAACAAAAAAAGCCTCAAACCTTCCTCTTCACTGCTCCTATTCCCTGTCCTCATGGAAAAAACATCACAGAGGCATGAATAAGTGTGGCATGAATCTTTCCCTCTGGCTCTCCTGTCCAAGCGAATGCTCATGTGAAAACATGTGAAGCAAAGAGTGCAGGTTAATGCCAGCTGAAGGAGTGTTAAATCCCAGGTGGGAACAAATGCCACCTCCAAGGGGCACGTGCCAGAGAATGGTACCCTTTCTTCTTTGCTTCCTTATGGTCAGGTAGAAGGTACTTCACAGAGGCAGGACAAATTGCCTAAGATAAATTACCCATATTTCCCTGTAGCCCCTCAGCGGGACTCCTTTGGTTGCAATTTTCTCATTATTTCACTGTAAGCCTGGGATTTCTCTAGAGACAGAACATAAAACCTGAGCAGATACTCAATACCACCCATATGTTAGCAGGAAAAGGAGGGAGTTCACTGCCATGATGCAACTGGAAACCGTGACCAGGGTGCCCTTTTTGCCACATGTGTTTTAGATAAGGAGCTGCAGAAGTTGGCTGCTGCTGCTGCTGCTTTGGGGAGAACAGAAGGTTCTTATTTCTTATTCAGTCCAGTGAACTTGACACCAAGGAGATGGTGAGACTTCGTGTCCACACCCTCCACAGAGCCCCTCAGAGGGTGAGAATGAGTCACCCACAGAGAAGTGCTCATTCAACTGCTTATTTGTAGTGGCAGCAACATCTGGAAAATTTGGGTGGTGGGAAAAGGAAAAAAGATGAAGGGGGAGGTATGGGCATCCTACATTACCCGTTTCTGTCAGAACTGGGAGAGGAAGGGATGCTAATGACTGGAACTGGTGCATTAGCAGCGCAAAAAGCCAGGAGTGCAATGGCAGAGGCATGTCGGAACTGTTGTGTGCTGGCAACACCAGATGTGGGACAGGGCCAGGAGTTTACAGGCATCCCCAAAGTCATTTGAGCTACCTGTGGCTTAACTTTCTCTGAGGGACATCCACTCCTGTGTGCATCACTGATCCCGCACAAGGAAGGTTGCTGGTGGGACTTGACACCCAACCTTGCAGAAAAAAACACTTTAGGTCAGTGCTGAGCACTGAATATAAACACTTGGACTTCTTCCACAGGGAAAATCCTCCTTTGGCAGAGCTCCCTATGTAAGCAGTACTCTGTGTGAATGGATAAGGCTGGTTGTCCATCATGGACTCTGCAGCAACAAAGCTGTCTGACCCCACAAGCGCCTGCCGCACAAAAATCCCAGCAATGAAAAGCAGCTCAAACTAACTGGCCCCTGCCGCAGCCTCAGCTCAATCACAGCGGATCCTGCTGCTGGGGTGAGAAGGGGATGGTTGTGGCAGGATGCTAATTCCCAGGCAGCTGGAGCAGGCTGCCTATGCCAGCCCATCCTGCTGCCTGATCCAACACAGTGCTCTTCCAAGGAACTCGGCTAATTGCCGGAAGAGGCATATCAGTTACGCCTCAATTAGATGTGGGCGGATTTGCATGCTTTGCCCATAATCCACTGCTAATTTCAAGTATCATTTATTCTTGCATGCTCTTTTCTGGCAAAACACGCCATTTCAATAATACTGCACTTTGCTAATTCAAGGCTTGCACTTATTTGTGTGATTGCTGCTTTTCTCTACTGCACAGTGTAGACAGCCCCACTGGCATCAAACACCTGCACATTAATGCATTTATAACAAATGGAGGAATAAGATGCACTCCCCAAAAGATTTTAGCCAGCTGGCTGGCTAAGGTGTTGCTTGCCTCATGCTCCATGGTATCACCCTGTATGTCTTAAAAATGGAGAAGTCTAGACAAGGACCAGGTACGAGCTGCACTCCCTGAACAGGGGCTTGCAACATTTGGCTTTATCCCAGAAGCACTAATACTGGATGAGCTGTGGCAGGTCAAGATAGGTATCAGAAAGTAGGTGTAAGTGGTCAGTTCTCACAACAGAGGCATCCCAAAGGTAAGGCCAGGACATGTGCTGTTCAATCTATCTGTGAACAATCTGAAGCAGCAGTGAGGTAAGAAAGTTCGCTGAGGATACACAACTGAAGAGTACTGGGGGAAAGAACAGTCACTGGGGAATTGCATATGGCCCTTACAGGGCTGAGGGATTAGGCAATAATGTGGCAGCTGAAAGTCAGTGGAAATTAAATTTGAAGTGATGCCTGAAGTAAAAACAAGTCTTAAATTCACGTATGAAATGATGGTTTATGAACTGCTTATCATTACTGAGGAGTAAGACCTTTGAACTATCATAGACTATTCCACAAAATCCAAAATCATTGGCTCAGTGCTCAGCTAACTAAATGTTGGGGATTAGTATGAAAGAAACACCAAGTGAACAGAGAACCTCATTAGACTACTGTATAAAGTCCTGGTTCAGCAGTTCTTTGAAAAGTGCATGCAGTGCTGGTCCTGTCTCCACAAAAAGGTATCTAAGAAATGGGACAGGCTAAGAGGACAGCAATAAGGACAATTCATGGTGTCTGGTTTTATGCCTGAGGAGGCTGACAGACAAGTGACATCTAATAAAGGTTTGTGAGGGAGTTGGAGCAGGGGGCTAGGAAGTGACTGACATGGTCATTTCTACCACAGGAACTGGAAAGCACCAAACGGAGCTGACAAGGACTGCTTCAAATGAAGAGAAAGGCCTAATTATTCCCACAGCACGTAGAAGGTCAGTGGAGTTTGTAGCTACTTGGTGTTGTGGAAGTAAAAGGTTTAGACAGGCACAAGGAGAAGCTAGACAAGCACTTGGAAGAGTGATCCACTGAAGGTTACCAAGGAGTCATGAACCACATTCATTCATGTCAGGAAATCCCCTGAGCTGAGAACAGTTGGAGGCTGGAAAAGTAATCAGTGAAGTATTGTGCAAGTTTGTCCTACTCTTTCTCTTCCCTAAGCTTCTTACTATGAAGGATACCAGATCATGTTGGAGATGCAAGCGCTATTCCTTTCTTTGCAGCTTGAACCAAAACCATGTCTCTCACCACCATTTCACAAACCAGACAGACGCTTTTTGCTCATTCCCTGGAAAATTATGCATTTTTTTCTACAATCCTTAAACATTTCAGATAGCAAATAAGAATAACCACTACTCTCACTTTGTGCTGGGACACTTGGTTAGGAAAGGGTAGTGCTACATTTTGGGCCAAAAAATGTTCATCTGTCTTATCAATTGACTGTTTAATGCAACACAAAGATGCAATCTCCCATCTCTTAAACATGGATTTTCCCAGTCTTTCTTGGACACTCAAACCACAAAAAGTAACAATAGTTTTCTGGGTCTCCCCGTTCTTGATGGAGGTTTGCTCCCTAACGGTGGCAAGGCCTTTAATTCTTTTTTTTTTTTTTAATTTTTTTAATTAAACAACAAAACCTTCTAAGCTCGGAATGTGGTAAATGATTAAAACGCTCAGCTTGGGTGTGCCGCTGGGTAAGGACTCCCACACACAGACTGGTTAGAAGGTGAGCAGTTCTTGCTAGACTACCTGGTGACTCACCACCAAACGCATCGTTAATCATATGTTACAGCATGTCTGACTTCACACAGTACTGTAGGTGGTGTGAAATAATCTTTGAATGAGTTCAAGCTTTTTCTAGCTTTTATGAGGTTACAATGTTACAGACTCCAAAAGACGCAGCTGGGCAGGAAACTGTTGAGGATTCGCTGTAGTAATCTAGGCTGCACTCCCAGCATGCCAGGTCTTGGCCCACAGCGGTGGTTTTAGAGTATCTGCAAGTTTGGCATCATCTGGAATTGTCTCACCAGTCGTGATGCACTCACTCACCCAGAGCTAACTCAAACAGTGTGGGGGCAGAGCTGAAATTTTGCTGCCCAAGGATGAGGGGTGGGATCTGGGTAGTTTCTGCAGGGGAAAGAGGTAGGATTTGGCTGGGAAAGAAAGGATGAAGAGAGCTCTGGCAAGCCAGGACCACTGCCTCTGCTGATGCTAGGGAGACAGGCGGTGACTGCTACTTCCAAGAGGACCTTTTGCGTCTTCCAAAACCAAGACACTGATGCTAGATGCTCTGGCTTTCCTCGGTAAGCATGTAATCTTGCCACTTTGGCACAGGCAAGTAGACAATAGGATTGTGGGCAGGCAGTCCAATACCGCAGGCAACTACCTATTTTGCCAGTGCTTGGAGGTGTCCCAGCATCAGCCCACCAAAGGACTCAAGCTGCCAGTCCCTTTTGCAAGCAGGGCACTGGTGAGGCTACTGCAATGATCCAGTAGTGCAATCCCTGCGTCATGCAAAAGGAAAGGCTCCCTCCACAGTCCACACCCAAAGGCTGGCAAGCTAGATAGCAAAGTCATTGACTAGCCAAGTCTGACACTTAAATTTCATCTCTTACCAGGACCACATTCATGTTAATAACATTTTTAAGCTATGTAATCCCTGGCAAAACAAGTTACTTCTTTACCTTGAGGTAAGTAACTGTAACAGCATCCTACCAGAGGTAGGGCATGGACTGGTCTTGCCTTGGAACAAGTAGTGGCAGCCAACACCTTCTACCTTGAGGTGTGAAAAATCTTGCCATGCTGCATCAAGGGCTCCAGCACCTTTTGTCTAGTAAGACCTTCTAACGAAATAGGACACATTAGGGCTAATTTTGTAGGGGAAGCAATGTTGAAACGCTAATACCCAAAAGTCACAAATAAAACATTCCACATGTCAGGGGGAAGACTTTCCAGCATCCCACTCCAACCTCTTTGGTTGCACAACAGGCCTCTTGAAAATAACCCTTTCTCCAGCAAAGACAGAGCCTGAGGGCTGTGGTGCAGCTGATTTGACTTCATGAAGAGTTTGACCCCAGAAGGAGGCATCTGCATGAGAAGAGTGACTCACTCCGTTTCAATAATTAAAGGTGCACAGTTCGCTTGCTTGGACAGGCTTCATATGATCAAACCTGGAGCGGTCTCACTGTATTTACTGAACTCCCCCAATTAAGTATTTTGCTCCCTTATCCCGTAATGACAATGGTTTCTGCATGTTAAATATATTCAGAAAAGAGGTTGTTCTGTGTTGCATATCTGCAAACTGTAGTAGTTTTCTCCCCTATACCATTTTGTAGGACAAACACTAGCTAAGGGACAGCTAGGAAACTTTGCACTGAAAAATGTATTTTCAACTACTTTGTTAAGCACAGTAGAATATAATTTATTTGGGTTAAAAAGCACATTCAATATTAACTGAAGTTGCTTGCACTTTTTGGAACAATGAATTAAAAACAGATTTAACACACTTTATACGAATTAAATGTAATTGCAGGGTCTTCTATGCACCTTGCATATTTCAGTGGATTCCAGCATTGCCAAAGCCCTGAATGAGAACATCCAGACTTAGTGAAACGGTTGCACTTTGAGCTCTGCCTAACACACCTTTGCTCTCAGTTAGAGGCACTCCCTTTAGGGAGAAACAGTGCTTCGTTCCTTGTTCTCGCCACATTTCATCTTGGCCCCAATACTGAGACCACCTACAGGGATGCTAGTTACTATCAGCTGCATTATGCTAAACTGGTATTTACAGGAGCGCTTGATGGGAACCACATCTTAGGCAGCCTCATGGGCAGCCTCTCCACCCAGCCACACGCTTACAGCAGAAGCTTGCTCCATTCACCGCCAATGGAGCACAGCAACTTCAAGCTACCTGACAGACTCGCAAGGAAAATCGAGAGGCGAGTGTTTACTCTATTTTCAGTTGCATTTAATTGCAGATTAGCAGCGGGAAACAAATTGGGGTGAGCAGTGTGTAAGTCACCAGCTGCCTGCAGATGAGGAGCTGCATCCAAACCAAGAATTTGGAAACCTCAATTATACATTTCTGTAACTCCAATGAGCAAAGCGCTGGCCCGCTGCATGCTTGGGGTTTGCTGTACCTAGGAGAGTTACATTTCAAGCCATCTGGTATTGCAAGAGCCAGAGGCCACACACTTTGGCAGGGATCTTAGGGAACACCTGTATTTTAGATGCTACAACCAGGTAACATATGGCAGCAGTGGGCCATGTTCCTTAGTGTCTGACAGTGACAATGGTTTTAGACTGGTACTTGTGATACTCTGGATCCTTGGAGAAGCCGTCTGCTTTCAGCACACCAAAGAAGTCCACATCAACAGACAAACTAGTTGATGAGGAAATTATTTACTTTTTGAGATGACTAGCAGGTGGTTGGTTTTAATCTTTTCAGTGCAACAGTGAAGAAGTGAAATGAAAACACACAATTCTTTACCTTCAACAGGGCAAACCTACAAAAACATGGACTTCAAGATGCTGCCAAGCCTATGGGAGATACATCTGTACAGCACCAGGGAAATGTTGGGGTGTCCAAAGTACAAGTATCTCCAGACCTGGATCCACATCAGTCTTCATAACAGTCTTTATATAAAGTTTTCCTTTCTTACATACAGAGACAGACTTAATGCAGTAGCAGCTGAAAGATTCACACTTTAAATCTCATAATTTATAACATACCTGTGGGTGGGGGTGGTACAAACACCCCATGTGTACTTCACACAGAATGAGGGACAGAAACCTAAGTGCCTCAGTAAGGTTCCATAAAGATCATGGTGGAAGAAGAGCCTTAAAAATCAGGTGCCTCACATGCCATGTTTAGTGCTTAGACAAGCGGGACACACTTTTTCTCTCCTCTTCCTTTGCCATGGATCCCGCTAAAGTCTTTTCTGTTGTCCCAGCCACACCACCAATGCGATGACAACCCAAAACTTGCTGTGTCTTGCAACATCCTGCCAATGCAACACCAGCAGTGCATATTACAGCACTATTCATGGAAGAAGCACACATATGTAGATTTTGGAAATGTGTGACATCCCTATTACTGTTTCAAGAATTCCTCCCAAGGAGCCTTGCCACTGCATGCCGGTGTTGACTGGCCCAGCTCCATAGGAACTAGCTCCCCCAGAAACAGACATTGCCCCAGGGACGTATACTGGAGCCCTGACTCAATTAAAGCACAAATTTGAGTCAGTGGAAACTTGTCTGAGGAAGGACTGAGTAAAGCCCACAGGGTCAAAGTAAAACAAGCCACTCAGATCCTGAGGAATTATCGAGAAATGCTGCAATCCTGGCTGCACCAGAAGAGTCATGAAAAAGGGGTTGGAAAAGATCAGCTGGAGACATCACGGAAAAGATGCAAAGTCAGTAAAAGCTAAAAATGGTTTACAGGATCAGGCCCAACATCAGCAATGTAGATATGATGGCTGCCAATCCCCATCAAAATAGCATCACCCAGTACAAAGAGCTCAGCCATAGAGCAGAGATATGGATTAGCAGCAGGAAGGGATTTAGAATTCATAGCTCTTCAGTAAGTTATCAGATAACAGATAGTAGTTAAACTGGGCTTAAAGACATTTTTTATTATTAAATGACACAAACTAAGCACAACTTATTGTATTGACAGATACAGGCAACAAACTCTGTATTTCAGCCATACTGATAATGAGCTAACCTAAAAGCAAAACACCATGAGATTTTAAGGCTTTAGGGACGTTCTTTTGGAGTTTTTTAAAGTCTGCTTAACATTTGCCTTTAATTTCTTCCACAGACATATTTCTTGTAAAATCCGGACATGACCGAGAGAAAAGAGTACCGGAAGATCACTAAACAGAATCACAGAATCACAGAATCCCAAGGGTTGGAAGGGACCTCAAAAGATCAT
>JAVHNF010055817.1:0-13937 GCA_034783455.1 Micropsitta finschii
TATGACACCCAGTGCCAGCAGGAGGGGCAGAATTGGGCCCATTACCAAACAAATTAATATGCAATCCTAGATCTGTCCAGTAAGATATAATCATCCTGCACATGTATGTTTGCTGTGGCAAACAAGACCATAGAATCATAGATTATGTTGAATGTACAAATACTGTCTCGCATCACAAATGTTCTCCGTATACATCCAGACTTTGTAACACTCAGTTCTATCGTCATACATTTATTGACATATGGAATGCTTATGGTTGCTTCCTTATATAATTACCTTGGATGCCGCTAGATGAATAAATGATATCTGGCAATAACAGTCACATCTAGAAATCCAGCAGGAGAACCTCGCTGATAATTGTATCTGAAAGTTTATAGTATCATACATTGTACTTGGTAAAGAATTAAATACAAAGAAAAGATAGTGAAGCAATAGAATTTTTGATTACTAGCAAATAACATGCTTAGACTGTTTGACATTCAAATCTGTACCCAAGGCACCATTTTCAGATTACTCTCTAAAGTACATTTGCATTCAAAGTGAAACCCATTTATGTTATACTAAGTTCTGAATAGTAATATGCATCTGTGTGTACTTAGCAGTAGTTCTTCCTGAATTTCGACTCTTGTTTGCTGCAGTGATTGGACTGTGCCTTTCATTCATGTCAGGTGAAGCACTATAGCAGTTCTAACAGAACTGCAGTTGTCTGGGAAGACTGTCCTTGTTTTAAGTTACTGGAAAGCGGGTATGTAGCTGTTGCAGAAGCTGGAATAACGGGCTTCATTTCAGAAGCTGCAGAAGTCCTGGCCAATCTTCAGGAAAGGTGTTTCACCAGAGAAGCTTTTCCAAATATTCATTGGAAGCAGTAACATTTTAAACCTTTTGGTCTCCTCAGAAATGTTTGTTTCTCTCTCAAGCTTAACCCCAACCATTACTGGGCCCTAAGAGACAGTTTGCTTTATGCTATTAATAATTAAAGCAGCAGATAAATAGACCGTGCAATATAACAGAGCAGCTGCTATGAAACATCTAATGAAAATATTTGCCTGTGGCTCTCTAACTAAGGAAATCCAGTTTCTAGGTGTCTTAAGGTGTCTTCATTTATCAGAAAGGATCAGGGTGCAGGAGCAAGTAGTGGTGCTATCCTTCCAGCAGAGTTGATGTGAATAGTGTGAAGGCGAGAGGCTGAGCTCTTCACAGTCACCCGTGGCATTCCCCTCGTCTTGCCAATTGGGTTTCAAGCCAGCAGACTATAAGGATCATAATTTCTAGTTTGGTTTTTTTTAATACCTTTGAGAGGTCTCCACAGAAAAAGGAAGCATATCCTCACTTTTCTGAGCAGATTTAGGGTAAATTAGGTTAACAGGGGTTGGAAAAGGAAGTTTTCTTTCCTTTGGTACCCTTGGTATTTCTGTTACTGCCATGCTGGGCATCCCGTGACAGCATTTAAGAGCAAAGAATATATAGGCTCCACAACTGCATACTTTGGACTTTCTTTTCTGTTTCCTTTAGTTCCTGGTATGTACTTCCAACCTTAGTTCTTCATGTAACTTAGAAAACATACAACATGATTCTAAGTTCAACACTGAATTGTCTGTTACTTACAATTGGTTTTTTAATCAGGACTGTCAGGGGGTTTCTTAGAAATAATGTCCAAGTTTGCTTTTGTTTTCTACTTCAAGGATTGTCTTCCACATCCCCCAAACCTTTCCTTGCATTAACCATAAATTGAAAAAGGTAACAGTCCCATTTCACCCCTCTAAACCTTTGCTTGCATGAAACTGAAACACAGTATTTCCCTACACAGTTGACAGCTGATTTAAGTAACTTAAAAGCAGCGTACAGTCCATAACATTTTGGAGGCATTCCCTGAATGACAGCCCTAGGGGATCACTGTTTAGATTGTGTTTCTGATGCACAGTTTTTGTTCCAAATCTTGAATTGCAGTTCAGTTGTTTTCTAAACCTTTGCCCTTGGAAAGCCATGAGTTCCCTGATAGCTTCCAAAGCATTTTTTCCACACTGCACACTACTGTTCCCCAATGTATGCGCCCATTCCTGTGATCAAAATGTGAATCTATGGCTTCGATGGCAGCCCTCTTTGCAAGATCTGGAACTCTTTATTTAGCAGAGAAAGTAAAAGGTTTAGTGAAGCTTTAATATTCTTTCATCAATCCTCATTCGGTAACTATTCAGGAGACATTCTTTTTTTGATGGTTGAACAGCTCTGTAGAACAAACATCTGGTTCAAACAAATCTTCCAGTTTTCACTGTCATCAGTTTACAATCAATTAGAGACAGGCTTTTACCCTTTTAACTCCCCAGTGTCCTTATTTGCTTTTTATTTCATTATCAAAGAGCAATTTTTTCTGTAAACTTTTTTAGAGTTACTGTATGAAGGGATCGAAATGAGCATTGATGTGATTAAGGATGCCAATAAGCTTTAACTGGATTTCTTCAGAAGCAAGAGGCACGTAGCTGCTGTATATAATGAACTCTGAAGAAGCATTGTATCTTATTTCTACTTAGCCCTGCATAGAGCATTTGTATGTTAAGCTTAAGGGACTTTTCTTTGCTGTAAAGATAAGAATCAGCTCAAGGTTGAAAACTAAATCTGCCTTTGCATGTGCTTTTCCTTTTCACTCTCTTTTTCCATGCCATCCTACTGTTTAGGTTTCTTTAAGCATATGACATATTTAGTATAGCTAGCATTGTATTTTGACTGGATGCAGCCTTTCTAAGCTTGAAGCCTGCGTTTTTCAGTATCAAAGATCTTTGCTCAGCATTTTACTAACACTAAGCTTTCCCTGCACTTCACTGATACATGCTGCCAACTTGTGGAGTCTCCCAAGCTGTGCATCTCCAGCTTCCTTCAGGATCATTCCTTATAAAATTTGGTTAGGTGCCACAGCAAATAATAAATCTAAACCTAGGGGTTTCTGTTGTCATCATGAGTATGTGGCCGTATAAACCACAGGCAGCCTGTATGTTAGAAACAGCAAAACCCAGATGCCTTCAGCAAAAAGGAAGGTCAGTTTATCATGCAAAGGGAAGGAATAGGAATAATCCTCAGTCTGGGATTAATTAGTGGACATCGAGTGGAGTGGAATCTGCCAAAACCAGAGGTCTCAACCTTTGGCTTCAGTGAACAACCATTCACTTAGAAAACAGAGGGATTCAGGTTTTTTTGTCTAGATGTGTATTTGCTTTGCAGCTAAGCTTTTCGTCTAAAACCAGCAACTAAAAACCATGACAAAGACTAAGGAAATCCTGAATTGTGCCCATATTTTCATTTTCCAAAACTGCACACATATCCAGCTCTGCATGTCTAAGTGAAAAGTAATGAGGAAAAAAGTCATCACAGTGATTTTAGTTTTACTAATCACTGGTTACTCATTTAAAACAGTGCAGTAATTCAGTTACGTGTGACGACACATTTCTCATTACTCACCTTAAATTTTATTTCAAAACTTCTGTTTCCTGAAGGCATAAAGTCTCTGGTTTCCTACCAGGATTTAAATCTACTGTGCTATAATTAATTCTCCTTTAACATAAGACTCAGGATCAACAATGCGCCACAGTGGTTAAGAAGATTGAATATAGGTTACTATAAAAAGGAGGGTAACCTGCATATGTCAGTAAGTTTTTTCAGCAATTTTGAATTTAAGAACTAATTCTAGGTGTGAGAGGCCTTGGTGTGCTTTAGAGCAATAGGATACAGCAAAGTCAAGGTTAAATAAGATGAAGACATTTTTACTCTTCTATTTTATGTGAAGCATTTGTAGCAGTCTTGTGAGATTCTGTTTTATACTTTCAGCAGAGGAAATGAATTAATAGACAATCCACTTCTATCTAGGCAGGTAAACAACATCAAAAGCTTAAATAAAGTCATATAACAGTATGAATTAGCTCATTTGCCTTCAGATAAATCGGCAGTGGTCAGATTCAGCACATACACACACACTCTCAAAGAAAAGTAATACTGACGCGTGTTGATTTTTCTGTTGTTCCTGTAAGTCAGACAGCGTTTAATGAATACAATCAATCAAGAGCAAGTCTGCATTTTAAAGTAAATATTTATTAGATCATTTCAATAAATAGCTGTGGTCCATTCAAATGTGGATGTATGAATGTGCTGTGAAACTTCTGAAGAATGCAAATGAGGCTTAAAACTTTGAAAATGTTACCATTTCCATAGCAGCTGGACATTAGAGGCAGCCCTTATTATTTGCATTTGCACCAAAAAGGAGATGGGCATTTATTCTATGCAGTTACTTCTGTGTCAAAGATGTAATTAAAACATGAGTTTCTTCAGGATCAGATTGTGGTGGAATCTCCTGTTTTGCTTCAGTTTCAATGTTGAGAAGAAAACGCTTTCCCTCCCTAGAGTCTGACTCAATACATACTGAGTCTGGGACTGGATTTTTTTCACTTGTGTCAGTCAGTTTTGTATTTGCTCCTTTAGGAGATATTAGAACACCTTAACATCCTGAGGTACGTGGCACAAATCCTTTGTACTGCCAGGCTTTCACTGGTGTTCTGTGGGTTCTTACTGATGACTGTGAGATGGTGAGCTGGGTACCTGCGGGCCATTGCTTGGGGCTTTTGGCACCTTGTGAAAATCAAGACCATGCTTTCCTAACATCTCTCTGTTTACCATGGTCTGTGTTGTCCTGCTTAATAGTTGATCACGTAGTTTTCAGTGCTGCTGTGGTGAAGAAAAGCAAGATGCACTGGTTTGGCATTAAAATGCCATGTGTTGCGGAACTCTGAAGATAAAAATATTTAGTTTTTCATGTTTTATTTGCTTGCTTGCTTTTCCTCTCATTTTTCCTGGTAAGTCATAGCATTTATAACTGTTTATGGTAGCTCACTGCCTTTGGGTATACTGCTGAGAAGCCCGATATTTGAAACTGCCCTGCCCCAGCAGAGATCACAGAGATCATTCTTTCCATGCATTTGACCATGTTTTCATGTTGCACTAACAAAGTGACTGGCTCTGCCCAAAACAGATGAAGGAGGAACTCCCATTTGCAGCTTCATGTGTTACCTTTTCTAACAACCTAATTCAGCTGGTGCAGACGGTATGGAACCGGGGTAGAAGTAAGCCTACCTAAGCCTAAAGAGTGCATTCTTGAGCCAGTGCAGGAGCTGCTGTTTTAGGTGGTATGTAAACTGTGATATTTAGTCTGACTAAACATCATAGTCTGACTTTGGTATAGTAATCATTTGCTAAATGTTTGGTGTTTCAAGCAATTCTGAATGCATTTCTTTGAAAATAAGGCAAGACCCTTGTTCATCTCAAACTCCGTAGCTACAATGAAATGTACTTCGGGGCACAATAATGTTAAAGCTTCATCAATGTTATCTGACAAGCGCTACCATTATGGGAACAAAGTGCCCTATGTTTCAGAGTAATGTTTTATATGGGTAGTGGTTGAGTCCTATCTCATCTCTCTGGTCCTCTGACAGTGGCTATGATAAATGGGTTGTAGCCATCTTAAATTCATGTTCTAATGCAAATAAAACCTTGTTAGGACTATGAGTGTCTGTATACGTGCCTTTCTGCTGTTTTTTCTGTCCTGGCAGTGCCAATGTATTAAAAACACTGAGAAAACTGTCTTTGGAACTTGGTTTACTGGCCCCATCCTTTCTTGATATAAAATACAACCAGTTGAATCTGAAGGATGCTGTATTGTAATTGCACATTACTAGCACTACCATTTTACAGATAGACTTAAACTATATCTCAAGCTAAGTTGAATCAGCCTAGAATCACACAACATAGAAAGTGGTACTTAGAAACATGGTATATGACATTTTTCTGTTTCACAAAAAAGGGCTCTAAGTTGTTGTGAGGAGTTCAAGTGAATCTTTAGCTCAGATTTTGGAGGGAATAACAAAAATCATATCCTCTGCTAGGCTGACTTCTTGGCATAAAATGTCACTTGTTTGAAGCTGCTCACAAGCTGTAGCCTAAGAATAAGTCCTGAGGGTATGAATTAATAAGCAGATGGTGTAAGTAGCTCTCAGAAAATTGAGGGATACATTCCAATGTCCCCATTTAATTCACTTGATTTTTGTCATTAACTTCATCAAGAGCAGAACTTAGTTCTTGTCATTTTTCCAGGAAAAGTTTACCTAAACTGTTAAGTTTCTATTTTGGCTAATGTTTCATGCTACTTTTACAGACAATTTGTTTTCCTTTGCTAACAGCTGACTGCATCAACATTTAACAAGGCAGCACTTGGCTTTGTTTAATGTAAAGTTGTTTTTTACTATTGCCAATTTGCCATGGGTATGTCAAGACTGTAGAACTTCACAAAGATAAATGTGTAGATTTAGCCTATAGCAGTAATCCTGCCACCGAGCACATCAGTACATAATGCTCCATCATCTGCACACGTATTGCTCTACTGATTCCTCACTTTTCATGCAGCATTCCTGGCTGTATGCACAGTTTGTCGTGCAGTTTCTGAAGACCATGTGCAGAACAGAGGATGTAAAAAATGCAGACAAATCCTTCTTAGATGCAAACCCACTGCCACCCACAGAACCTTATACAGTGGTGTTAGCTAGCAACCTGTTTTGACATTTCCACTGTTTTGATCAGGTAGATTTAATCATAATACCGTACCTACATGCACTTACCCATTTTCCTACTTATTATGTTATGGTACTGGGAAAGGTCCTTCACACCTGGATTCTTAAGCAGAATTCCAGGTGTTAGGAACTGCTTACTTTTAAGCCTTTGATAAAAATCAACTAAAACAAATTGCTTAGTAATTTGTATTTTATTTGGTAGCTGTAGCCAATGGATTATAGAGTTTTCCACATTTTTAGTTACTAGTATTTGCAGATGACCATTTGAATACTTTACAGACCATAGAGGATTGGTGAGAACAACAGAAGTATGAGTCTGTTAAATTAAAAGTTTGATGCATATTCATGCATATCACTGAATTATTTCAGGGCAAAAGTGCATAAAAGTGTCAGAAAACCACCTGAAATGATTAATTTATTTAATTAAAGGGGATATACGTAAGGAGCTGAGATATTACTGCAGCTGTGATTGAGATCCGACTATACCTATTTGCTATTATTTGTAGTGCCAGACTTGTCTCCACACTGCTGTTATTTTGAAGTGGTCTCTGAAACAAAATATCTTGTATCCAAAAGTATAGAAACAATACTTCTGTGTGTCAGAGTCCTGAACCTGTAACTCCCCAATGCGTGTGAAGTCACAGTTCCATCCTTAAGGGCCTTTTCCTTGTCTTCAGCAAATAGGTATTAAGAATGATTTCTGTTTGCAGCATTTTCATCCTCATAGCAATCACAGTCAGAACCTGCTTCCTGTTGGCAGGGTTTGGTTTTCTTTTAGCTTAATAGCAAGTATTTTAGATCATGTCAAGCTAATTTGCTTAACTGGTGACAGCATTTATGCTGTCAGGGCGCTACACATATTTTGAACAGAGATATATGTACATACATGTATAAGCTGTACATTCTCCATAATTATTCTCCTTCTCTAGGAAACCTGTTCTATTATGCTGTGTTGTATATGAAAAGCAATTCTTTCTACCATCACAGCTCAAAGTGTAAGAGTCTTCCTTCCATTGTGCAGGCAGATATTACTTCCAGTAAAGCAGTAGCATCCAGCCTTGCTGGATCATAGCAGTTTTCTGTGTCTTCACTGCAGCAAAGGGGAGGGTAATCACATCAAAGTTTAGGCAGTGGGTATCTGGACCTCCTTTGAAATGCAGAGAAATGTAGAAATACATTAGAGTACTTATCAGTATATTCTCCCAGCTTCTTGATTTTAGAACTGGCTAGCTTCTAATATATGCAAATTAATTCTCTGTTAAAAAGAACATTTGAAATCCAATAACAGTAACTTCAGTGGAAATGAAGGACTGGTTTTCCCCCTTGGACCTCTGGGGGAATTTGATGAAATTAATTTTCTTAAGCAACATCATAAATCCAGAGGAAGAAAACCACATTTAGATAAATGAAAGTCTGTCAGAGGCCACAGTGCTAGTGGTGTTGAATGGGACAATTAATTATGTATTTTGTGCACATCATAAATAGTGAGCAGCTTAAAGGATGATGACTCAATAATATAGCAAGAAAGAAATCAGAGTGAATCTTTTATCAATACTTTTCCCCTGTGACCCATGTTTCACCCAGTGCCGTTGTAATGATGTGATGAAAGGATCAGAGTGCCAAGATATCCAAACCTCCTGCTCATTCTGACAGCCATTGCTTTCTACCATCAGGAAAATTAAATTAGCATATATGGTCAAACAGAGAAACACAGGGGTAGCTCTTTAGGCTTACTAAGTCTCATTATGCACAAAACTACATGCACAAGCTAGCTGTCCCATAATATCAATATGACAAAGCAATATGTCTGTGGGAACACTTTGATCTCCTGATATCAAAGAGAGAAGATTCATACTGCTTGTGTCCACAGTATTTATGTATGCAAGGCTGAGAATTCATTCGGTAAACAGAGCCTGACTCATGTATGTGTTTGCCAGAAGAGTCAGCTACAGGCTGACTACAACTTCCACTTTTTTCTCTATCCCTGTGTGGATGATACTTTCCTTTTTCCTTTACCCAGTCAAAGACTTCATTTAGGTGCTATTCTCCAAGAGGATCCCTGTGCTGTCCTTTGAATACAGCCTGTGTAGATCAAACTGAGCTAGCCTAAAACAAGATGGCTTAAGTGCTGATTACACTCTAATTACCAACATGCAGTGCTCAGCGCAGGCTGCTCAGTCTGCCTCTGAGGAGCAGTGAGAATGTGCAAGGGTCCCAGCTCCACTGAGCTTTGAACTGCACTGACTAATTTAAAGTTAGCCTGGATGAAGATCCTCAGTTGGGTTTTGGTTGTGGAATGGACCTATCTTAAGCGCTGCAGTGTATTAGGTGTTAACTGCACTTAAGTGGCTGAGGCAGGTCTTCAGGTCCGCTCTTTGAGAGCTGTAGCCATGGGTTCAGAGAGCCTCCCTCTCATTTTAACAGTGAAAACAAAGTATATGGGTGAAAACTCTTAAGAGTAGTGGTTGTTGCTGGATGGTTAAGTCAAGCAAGCCTGACTTCATTGGCATCCTCTATAGATGCCTATTTCATAGTCTGGCTGTCCGTAAAAAATAACTTTCGAAAGCATGATTGTGTTTTAGTTACTCTCTTCTGTTGTGTTCCTGGATACTACTTTTTTCTGAACAGAACTTGGTCTGGTGTTTCTTTAGGAAATAAAACATTAAGAGATAAAGTTTAAACGTTATTCCTTAATGGGAACAAGGCTTGTTATGTCTCGCCCATCTTTTGCTTTGTGCTTGGTTTGCACACTAAAAATGCACAGGGCAGCCATCTCAATGATCACATCCTTCACTACTTTCATAAATGATTATAAGGGAGTTACCACCTTCCAGTAAGAGTTCAGCTGAAAGAAAGAGAACAGCAAAATTGAAAATGAATGTCGACATTGAGTTTGAGTAAAAGAAGAACTTAATAACAGTTGTCCTTGCCCTTCTGGAACATTGCAATATCCTAAAGACTATCTATCAAAGGGCAGCAAGGGGAAGTAAATTTCAGACCATATGCGATTAAAAATGTTTCTGGTTTTGCTGTGATTTTGCTCTTTCCTTGTTTTGTTGCCCAAAAGCTGTGGAACCATTCTGCCTTTTGCGCTTGCCATAGCCATAGGTGTGCTAACAAAATGGGGTGAAACTGCTGTCATTACATGTTCGATGGAATATTTGAGGTGATCTTATCATCTCGTGGCAACTGTGGAGTCACCAGCGGGATGGACACCTCTTGCCGTCAGGAAGAGCCATTTGTGATCATTCACGTCATGCACAGGGAAAGGCACTCACCTGTAGTCGGAGCTCTTTGTTTCCTTTTGTGTGCCCACCTCTCTCTCTTTAGACTGCCTCCCCTACAGTGAAAATGCCAACACCCTTCTTTTTGTTTTCTCTTACTGAATATTTAGAGGGTAACAGGTAGTTATGGACTCTGCTTACAGTGCTAGCTGGGCTGAGGCCACCTAAGCAGCCGATTAGCAATAGAATGCAGCTCAGCACAGACCAGAAAAATGTGTATTATTAGGATTGCATACAGCCTCATTAAATGTTCCTCAGTAGAAGCCAGGGGCAGGTTTATTTTCACAAGCTGGGCTAGTATTCCACCTCTGAGTTTGTGTGGTTGTTGCAGCAACTGCTTGACTGAGGAGCAGGAACACACTGTGGCTGTTCTTGCGATGCTCACCAGTGGTCTTGACACCACATGCCCTGGTTTCCTTCCTGAGTCATCATCACTCATGCTTTAGGATGGAGCCAGGAAGCATCCAGAGCCAGACCTACAAGGGGAAAGCACTCTCATTCCCTTAGCTTGAATGCAGCTAATATTATCCATGGAACTCTCAAACCTGGCAGAAGGGGCAGTCACAGACGGCTTTCCTTCTGGCAGAAACCATGTTGCTCCGTTAGGCAGGCATTGGTGGTGAATCAAATGTCAGTACTGCTTTGTGTAATGTCTGTGTTAGGTTTCTCCAAGTGTTGTGATGGTTACTTAAGGGGAAGTATCACAGGGCACTGACAGGGTTGAGCAAAGGCTGTTAACCACAACACAGGAAGGTCTGTTTTGATGGTGTCATACTGGGTATAATGGCAGGTAGGAAAATGAGGGTTGGCAGAAGGCAATGACAGCTGCATCAGGCTTTCGCTACATTTACTTTCACAAAGATTAAACTCCATGAATTTTTGGAGATTACAAGGTATCTTGAGGAGTTAGGGATGATGACAACTTGAAACTCCATCCTTCCCCCAGCAGCCCAGCTCTCATCTCAGAGAACAGCATTTGCCCAGACATTCTCCACAAGAAGGACCCCTTCTTTCAGTCCTCCTTTCCTGCCTTTATAGAGAGCGTTATGTACCTGTTGTATGAAGCCAGCACAAAAGGGGGTTACTGCTATGGATAAGGCCAAATCTTTACAGAAAAGGTAGGTTCCTAAGCCAGAGAGATTCCATTGACCAGTGAGCTGTGGCCAGGGCAGACCATTTGCCAGCAGGTTGTGAAGGAAGATATTGCCAAACTATACTGTGAACACTCGGCTTGTAATTTGAATCTGTTGTTTGCAGAAGATTGATGTGGTTAATGCACAACACAACCATGAAATGAATTAGTCTTGATTTTTCTGGGAGACAGGGATAAGGTAAATATTTGAGTACCTTGCAGGTTATTACAAGACCTGTAAGATTTCATTGGACCTACCTGTTCTTGAAGATTTTTAAAGCTTATGCCTCGTGCAGCTTTGGGCATGTTAACTACATCTCTGCTAATAAATGGAGAAAGTTAGGGCAGTTCCCTGAGCGGTGTCCTATGGTTGCCCATTTCATTTAATTGTTGGTCCTTACCTGGCATAATTGTGCATTTTTCAGACAATCCCAAGAGCTAGGTCTAAGGATAGTACAGACCAAGGTTTCACTCAGTGGGTAATACAAGCACCCTGTTTCGGAGGGAAGAGGGGTTAGCCATGTGTATACCATCTGTACAAGTCCAATTTTACAGAGACAGTGGTTGAGCTAGTGACAGTGGCAGTCATTGTGATAAGCAGTAAAGAAAGGACTAAACAAGTTTTCTTTCCTTCTAGGCAGAAAAGAGATTTTATTATTGTTATATTTAACATGTTATAATTTATGGATCATTTTTGCTCTTACCTCTCTTCAAGTCAAAGCTAATAACACAGTAAAGTTTGATAAATTCATCACTCATTGCACAATGCACATTAGTTTTGTTCTAATTTCTGCTTCCAGCTGCATCCCATGTAAATTCAGTTTTAGAAGACTTAAATGCCTCTTGCCCATGTACCTCTTAAGACCCTGTGTTTTAAAAGATGCTAAGTTGTCTGCCTTTGAAACAGTCATAGAATGGTTTGGGTTGGGAGGAACTTTACAGATCATCTAGTTCCAGCCACCCTGCCATAGGCAAGGACACCTTCCACTACACCAGGTTGCTCAAAGCTGCGTTATAAACAGTCATCAGTGAGGTTTTTTCCCCATTCTGTGCTTGCAGGGCACAGAAATAGAAACAGGAATTCAGAGAAATAAATGTGCTTCATAGACTTAGGCCAGTGATGCTATGGGAAGATTCACTAAAGTGAGCTTTCCAAGGAGATTTCTCATATGCCAAGGGATAATTTTTCTTGATGTAAATATGAGACGGGGGTAACCACTTCTTTGTGCCCACTTGAGCTAAAGAAATTGCCTTCTTTTGTCTGATTATTTGCCTTCAAATTCCTAATTATGTGGAAATGACTGCTTGGAGCTTGGCCATGTATTGACTCAGCAGCATTCACTGCTGGAAAGACTGTTGCGAAAATTGGATCATCAAAAAGGAAGAAATATATTTCCTAATTCCAGTGCAAACTCTTTCCTAGATGGGCACTGACCAAAAACTGACATTAAAAAAAAATTGAAATCTCTACAATCTATGGACAAAAATGGTTAGAGGAGAGGGATAAAAAAAGAACCTTTTGCTATTTTCCATTTTATCTAATGATGAGCAAGAGAAAGTCAGGAGGAAGGGTAAAATAAGATACTGTACTGGTTAAACCCTTGTCTTTCAGAAATCATATTGTCTTTGGTTTCAGAACTCTGTAATAATGGAATAATCAGTGGTATTCATGAAAATAATCTGCTTTTGCTGAAATTAATTTCTAACTGGAAAAATAGAAATACACATTGTGATGGCTAACACCGCCGCCTCCCCCTATTCCCTTTCCATCTTTCCTCTCCCTCCCCACCCGGTCTTTGTTATATCATGTTTCCAACACGCAAGCAACAGTTTTACTTCTGTTTGCTAGCCTGTTACTGTAAAATAGCAGTCTTACTCTGGAAAGCTAAATGCATCAATAAAAGGAAATAATTTTGGGAAAGTCAGAATTAGCATCTAAATAGTGCAATAAAATTCTCAGATCTGATACTAAAGTACCATTTTGAAGAGTGTATTTATATTCAGAGGTCTTAAATGAGTGTATTAATGACCTTACACTGGATAAGAATCTACCATGAATTGCACCACCTCTTTTCTAGGGAAAATTTTACTCCATAAGTATTTCTGAAATAGAAAGGAATGCAATTCTGCCAAAACTATTCTCTTTTTTAACAAAGGTACTAATACCTCCCTTGTCTTGCCTCTTATCTCACAGGAGGTCATAAAATATTTTGTCAGTGATTCATGAGAAATGCATATTATAAGTCGTCTCATTTCCGATTGTTAATTTCCTTGTCTCTTTGTGGAAGTGGGAACACATTATTCCATGCACTGAAATCAGAAGTAGCTTCCTGCCATTTAGTATGCCCATTACGAAGTGTCATGCTAAAAGTAATAATGGATGAATATTGAAAAGTACAGAAGTTTGATGTGGTTAATTACAGAAGATGAGGTGATAATTCACAATTCATCTGTGCCACCCAGAGAAAGCAGACTGACTGGGGGAAACCTCTTGGAGATGTTGTATGAAGCCAGTTCTATCTAACAGAGCATGTTTGGTACCTGAATCCGGTTTTTGTAACCTTCCCATGAGTTCATCTTTGTTCTTCTCCATATATCCCTGTCTACAGAAATATCCCATTCATGGTGACAGGACCAATTGCTGGAAAATTAGCTTCAATATCAGAATCACAGAATGGTTTAGGTTGGAAAGAACCTTAAATATCATCAAGTTCCAGCATGCCTGCCATGGCCAGGAACACCTTCCCCTAGACCAAATTGCTCCAAGCCCCATCCAACCTGGCCTTGAGCACTGCCAGGGATGGGGCAGCCACAACTTCTCTGGGCACCCTGTGCCAGTGCCTCAGCACCCTCATATTGAAGAATTTTTTCCTAATAATGAATCTAAATCTTCCCTCTGTCAGTTTAAAGCCATTCCCC
>JAVHNF010055819.1:6645-23441 GCA_034783455.1 Micropsitta finschii
TAAAGCTCCTGGACCTCCTGGTAAACTGGACTGCAAAGGGGTGAGCTGTCACCCTCCACTGCTCCATCAGCAGAGAGAGTTTGGACTTGTCTCCTCATAAATGCATGGGAAATTGCCTGAGATCAGTACCAGGTGCGTAGCTGCTTACAGCTGGCATGGAGAACTTGTGGATGGACTTTGGATTGTCCTCCTGTACAGACAGACTGAAACCATGGCTTTTTAATAAAACCTCAGTGATATCCAGCATGGAGTGACCAAAGACAACTTCAACAGCTACCCTTCGGCCCTCCCCTGCAAGGAAAAGATAAGCAAATTCATGGCTGGCTGATGCTATGATTTTTACAGAGCCCAGGTAGATTTAGTGCATTTAGTGCATAAGAGTCAAGATACTTTGTTCCAAGTGGGTTGCAATTTAAATCAGGGAGAGAAAAAATCAGCCCAAATTTGAAAAAATATCAGAGGGAGCATCCTTGTGGATAGAAAAGGAATATCCATCAGAACTGCTCTTTTTAAGAGTTTTGCAGGTATGTGAGCAAGTGAGCTCTTAATGTGGCTGGGATCAATCTATATTCAACAACTTATTTTTGCCTAAGGATTTTCTTGACACTTCCAGAGATTGAGTTGGTGGCGGGGATGAGAAGACTCTGTGCAAAATGACCCTCTGAGGCAGTTGAAGATAGCCTCAAGCCCACCTATGTCAGTTGAAAACCTTTCAAGGTGTGTGGCAATTAACATGAAATTGCAGCAAATAGAAGGTCAGAAAAGCATGACAAGGCCATCATGAATGAGAATTTTGTCAAAGTTGAATCATTTGTCCCACTACTTTCTTCTGAACTCATCCCACAGCATGGAGCAAGGAGATCCTTTCTGATTTGGGCCTCAACATTTATTGTAAGCCTGTGTCTGGGAAAGCAGGAAACTTCGCTACTGTGCTTGGAATTGTAATGCTACAGAGGTATTTACACATGTGAGGATTATTCCTTTATGAGAACAGCAATAGATTATACTCGAATAAAGCCATTGCTTACACCCACCCTACGGATTCGCTCTGTCTGCCTATCACTCTAATGCTCACTCTAACTGCAGTAGTGGAAGACGAACACACTTGTAACTAACACACAAATACGAAAAGCAATGTAGACCCAGGCTTTTCTGGTTTCTATGGTTCTGTCAGAACAAAAGCAAATTAAATTGGTTCTAAATTAATTTCTGTGTGCACTAAGACTCCTTACACAGCCTGAAAAGTATAAAAGAGCTTTGGGTTCACTCAGAATTAGCGTGAAAAAAAATTCAGAAGGCCATATTTCTTTACACAGCACATAATCATTTCCAAAACATCTGCCATAAAAGGGGATGATTGAAACAAATTTCCTAGTGGATAATTTCCTGCTTGCTCCTAACACTTTCATCTCAGGAAACTGAACGTGAAACTCATGGTCACCAGCATGAAAACTCCATTGATCTCAGTGGACTTTGGGTCAGCCCTGAAAGATACAAGAACAGATATTGAGAATTTGAGTTTCTGGAGCTTGGGAAAGCACTGTCCCTGTTTGACACACCACAGCAAGACCACCATGCAGCAGAGCTCCTTTCCATGGCCGTTGTTCTGTGGTCCCCATCTTTTTCTGATGCTCTTAATGCAGCCAACATGACATGGGGTTATGAAAATTAAGAATAACATGGGACCACGATCTGGGAAGCAGATCTCAAATTGACATGGTTGGAGACCATGGGAGTCATTTGCTGACCAGATGTTCTGGCTCAGCATGGGCAATCTCAAGTTCAGGTGGATTTCCCCATGTTTCCCACTGTCGGCCCTCCCCTTTTCCACCTCAGTACATGATTGAGCAGTTAATGTGTCTCCAAGAAGGGTTATAAGGATGTGTAGTGAGTGGCTAGGGAAGCTTCTCACCCTGTTTTCTGAATTAGAAAAAAGCTCTCCCACAATGGAAAACAAGTACCTTCATTCCCACAGGAGCCAGGACAGCTGATTAAGTGGGTAGAAACCTGGTGCTAAGCTAGTTATTACTGATTTGATTTGAGTTGAGAATGAGGTCTTCAGTGAAAGGAATTGATGGTTTCAGTTCCAGATCTGGTGGACAAATTTAAAAATGAATAAATAAATTAGGCAGTGCAATTCAATGCTTGCTTGCAGGAAGCCACATAGAACAGAAGCCAAGCAAGAAGACTGACTCATCTCTTGCCCTTTGATATGAGCCCATGCCCTCCGACCACAACAGACAGAAGAGGTATAGAGGAACTCTGCCGGAAGAGCCTGCAGCACCCAGGGCTTGAAGGGGTTTCTTCCTATATGTTGCTTCTCCAGGGAAAAGAGCAGCACAAAGGGAAAATAGTGAAGTGGCAAGCAAACGTCCATCTCTGTGACATCCGGTTCATCTCAAGACTGTCCCAAACCATTCAGATATAAATATTATCATACCAGAGCTTGCTGGCATTTTCATTCAAGTACAGCATACAAGGGAATTTCAGTTAACCCTCCAGAGGCCAGAAGATACAGGGTGGTGTAGTTTGTTGCATAGCTTAGGAAAGCCTATTTGTGAGAGCTGGCAAGTCAGCATCCCCCTTTCCCCTGACAGTTATACCAGTGTGTATTTCTCTGTTGCCATTTGAGGAACTATTAACAGCTTTCAAAGGTTTTAAGAGTCCTCACGACATCCCAGTGAAAGAAGTAAAATACCACTTCTTTCAACAAAGCGGGAGAAGGGGGAACTGGAGATAAAAAGTGTGAATTTAGAAACCTGGTGGCAGAGCAGCAGGGAGCAGGCAGGAGCTCCTGGCTGCCAGGAACATGGCCTTCCTGAGCAGGCAGTCAACAGGACAAGTAGCAGGAACAATGAGCTAAGAGCTGTGGTGGAAACAAACACCTTTTTTTAGGCGCTCTGCACTAAGCTGCTGCTCCTGCTTTTATCACACCATTCATTTGGGAAGAAAGCAGTGCAGCAAAACAAGATGCGTGCACAAAGCTGCACACTGTGTCTGAGCTCACACGTTACCAGACTGAAAATTATTTAGTTGTTAACTTATTTCTTTTAATGTTTTGGGACTGCGATTTTCTCGTATGTTGTTAAGTCTTTGTAACCGGTTACAGTCAGGTGGATCTTTAGGGCATGATAATCCGTAACAGGACTGAGGATCACAAGTAGATAATAACTTCTCCTGTGCTGCCAAAAGCCGATGTTTCCACCAGGTGAGTCTTTGATAAAGGCTCTTAAGTTGTTTTACAAATAAACACATACACACGTGCACGTGAAAACCCCTAGCAAAAACAATGGTTGTTTTGCATGCCAAATGTGTCAGTTACATTTCTTTTTACAACTGAATTCATTCTCAGGTCATGAATGCAAAAAAAGAAGCCTAGTGAGTGTTTAAATTTAGGGCATTAATTTTGCATTCTAGTGTAGAGGGAACCCAACAGTTTCAAACCTCAGAAAAAGCCACTCCACCTCTGCTTTACAGGCAATTTCATTCTGCTTGTGTTTCCAGAGCCTACTTCAAAGTGCAGATGCATTTCAGGTGAATAATGACAGCTTCAGAACAAGTTTTCCTTGTAACACAAATCACCTCACTAATGAAATCCGGGGAAAATTTCAGAGCAACTTGATATCCACCTGCCTGAAATCAAATCCTTCTACTTATATAACGTAACTTGGGGCCTGATTCCTTCCCCAACTAAATCACGGGTGAAACTCTCACAGACTCAAGTGGGAATGGGGCCAGCCCTTTACTCTAGCTTGGTGACTTTTGCCGAATCTGGGTGAGGATGCCCTGGTCCTTCCAGCGCGCAGCAGAGAACGTGCCTGCAGGTGCAGCAGCAAACAATGGGGTCAGGTTCAGAATATGAGGCACCTTCCCTCAGCACAGAACACAGTTTCTATAGTTTCCACATTTCCTTCCTGCTCATGTCAATCATGCACAGGAGAAAACAATGAAGAAACACCAACCCCACATGGAATAAAGTAGTGGGAAACCAAGAATGAGCCACATGCTAAAAAGAAAGGAGTTGTCACATCCAAGGTTGAAAGTATTGACTGGTGGACTGCCAAATAAATCAGACTAGACCCGGGGACTTGGATCTATACCTGTACTTACCTCTTCACCTCAGACCTCAGGAACAAGCTTTCCTTTTGCTTTGGAAACCTGGAGGTGGGTGGATGGTGCAGCTCTTATTTGCTTTCATCTGCATCACTGAACCACTTGTCTTGCTGTGGCCCCATGCCTGCCTCCAGAGCTACTGCTTCTCTCAGGTCCCATCAGCCTTCCCAGAGGCTCAGCAGTGGGATGGGGGGAGCCAAGATGTCCACTTGGCTTGGCAACAAAGAAAAGCAAACTGCACTTGAACCTGGAAATTTACAGGAATGCAGAGCAGCCGTGCTGCTAAGCCAGCTGCAAACCTGCTTTGCTCGGGGCTCTTCCATTTGTAGGGTTAAAGGAATGAGGCACGTGTTGCCAAGTAGGACATCAGTACTACAAACAAATGGAAAGGCTTTATCCCACCAGCAATCTTGACCTGGTAACGGGGCAGGCAGCTAGAGTAACAAGAAAGCTCAGCTCCTTCTTACTCACAGAACGGGGAGGAGGCAGGACACAGGTTATAATTAGACACCCACAGCAATTTTGGGGAAACTTCAGGACTTGGATTGGGATCTTATTTTATGTGCTGATAATTCACTGTCTGCTTGGAGTGGGCCAGTCTAGAAACCCAGTGGCAGGCACACAGAGAAAACATCTCTTGTTTGCCTGGAGTTTTAGTGGTGCTTTAAGCCACCTTGATGCCTGCAGGGGAAGCACACAGTCGTGGGAATTTCTTCATGAGCTCTTAGCCTTCCTAATTTAAGGGATTTGTTTCAGCTTTGGAGACAGGCTCACACTGGAGCCCTCACTCCTTTCTTTCCACCGGATTATAAAATGTCAGAGGTTCATCCAAGCTGGATCTCCCCAGTACAGTTTCCTGCAGCTGGAACAACACCAGATCTGCCAAGTGCTGTGTGCCGGGGGAGCAGCATGTTTCACAACGCAGCCACCTCTTCCCCATGCAAAGCTTCACAACTGTACCCTTGCAAAAGCACCCCATGGAGCACAGTGTGAGGCACATGATGTGCCTGTCCCTGGACTGAGGCACCTAAAAGCCATTCCCAGCTCTCCATCCAGCTGCCATGGAGGCTGAGAGCAAGACCTGACCCAGCCTAAGAGCTCAGCACCAGCATGATGAGGGTCAGTATGGATGACTACTGGACTGAGACATGAATACCTCTGCTTTGGTCCTAATTCAGTGTGGATTTGATACCCCATGTATGAGCCTTCAGGTAGTATTGCTGGCCTAGTGCACTTGCATCTGCATCTGCTTCAGTATCAGCATCTGTATAGGCCTTAGCATCCCTATCCCCTTGTCTATCCCTATCCCTACCCCATCCCCAGGCAAGATTTACCCTCTGTCAGACATAATTCCTGGCACACTCAAAAGCAGTGCAAGCCCCCATGTTATGGGCTAAGCCAAACAATATGAAGACTTAAACCATCTGATTCAGAAAGCTAAGCCACATCAAGCTGTTGTGAAAAACAGGGCCTGCCTGGGAAAAGCTGGCTCTCAGAAGAGGCAGCACTGCTTAAGCGTGTATTTGCTGCTGCACTCTCATAAACACCCTGATTTTTGATTCTTTCCCCCAAAGCCCTGCTGTGTCACCCTGGGCCTGGCTGTGAGAATCTCAGCTTCCGCCACCTTGCTTTTAGCCACCAGGATTTCCAAGTTTCCCTGCTTGCAGGAATAGGCTTCAGAACATGAGCCCAGCACTGTCAGAGAAAACAGTTTATTTTTTTTATATATCTATTTTGTTTTTATTTTTCCCCCTATCATTGTAATTTATTTAAAGAGGGACTCGGGAGCCTCACTTTTGGGTACTGCTCAGTCTGCGGAGGGTAATCATGAAGCCATTACTGCAACACAGCCATGCTGGGAAGCCCTGTGATAAGTGCTCTGAGCTGCACCCGTGCTTCACATGCCATGCATGGTGCAGAAGGGGTACCTTTCCAGCTGAAAGCACAGAGAGAACTTTCTTCCAGGTAGATGGAATATAATTATGCAGTCTATGAATGGTGATGTGTCTGCAGGGGGGTGGAGATTGGCAAAGAGGGTGTTGGTATGTTTTGTAAATGCTTTGAAATGTACTTGTGTGTTTCTGAGATGAACCTTAAAGAAAATACCTGAAAACTGGTTTTGCTTTTCCTAAAGCATTGGCTCTTTCAGGCAGCAGCTTCGCCAAAAGTCATTAATCCCATCCTTATTAGAAAGGGTGGGGGAACAGTGACCTCAAACAACCGAGGAAAACAACTAAAACTGTATTCACTTGAAGGACCGCTTTTAAAATCTTTTCTGGCCAACACATGCTACTGCTGATGTATATTTAAAGTGCACTGGGTCTTTGGGATATATTGGGACTTCTGCACAGAACCAGGGAAGGACTTGACTCAGGAGTGTGTTTGACTTAACTATACATCTGTTGGAGGAGAAGGGGAGAAAGAAGAAAGTTTTCAAAAGGTCTTCACACTTTTCTACTACATTAAAGCTCATCGTGTGAGCAAGACAGGTTAAACGTACTGGCTCTTCTCTTCTGAAGCCTCAAAATTCACAGGGTCATGGATCTCAGAGATGTGCATGGTTTAAATTCAGAGAGAACATCATGATCCTTCAATTCCTTCTAACCCTGCCAGCTTGTTTGGTCTCAACTGTCCATCCTGCTGTTAATGCCATGGAACAGCATCCACCACATCTCTCAGTAACGTAATAATTTTCTCAGATAAAAATACAGAGTCATCTGAATGAGAGCCGTGTTAGGTAGGGAGCTAACATACTCCATAGTGACCACTGCTCTTAGGGTGGGCATAGCAGAGGGTACAGCACCCATGCTCCTCCTTTGTCCTGACAAAACTTCACGTTTGTTCCTCTTTCGCCACTCTGAACTGGTTCATCAGGTGGGATACAGGGATCTGTGAGAGAACAGGGACTTCTGAGGAGATTTCTGCCTCAAAATGCATTTGTTGTGGGGTTGGGCTCTCATCAGCAGAGCAGGGAAAAGGCAGGTCCCCACCTTGGGCAGGACACTAATTGGTTCATCATGGCAGGTAGACTGTAAGCCCAAACCCTGGAAGGTTGTTACCACTGATAACACCCATCTTCGGTAGCATCATGTCCGTTGACATAACCTTAATTAATGATATTACCAACCTAATGAGGAGATAAACCACCGATCCCATCTCCTGTTAAGAAATGGTCTTAAATACCAGTCACTAATCATTATGGAGAAACAGATAGTGGGCCAAAATTCACACCTGGAGTAAAGAGGTGTGGCTCCCATATTTTCTGGTGAAGTTTCATTTGTTTACTCCAGAACTGACTGTGAACCATCCTGATCAACACACAGCGGGTGTGCGCTGGTCGGGAAGTTGTAAACAGCCTCAGCCTTATGTAATGGCATGGGTCTTGTGCAAGAGCTGTCATCCAGATGGCAGCAAGATTGATGGCTGCAGAGATCAGCACAGTGCCAGCACGGGTTGCAGATGCATGTGGGAGTGCTTGCTCTTCCCAGACCCTCAGCTGGCACAGAGGGGCTCTCTGGCCACCTCTGAGCCCTGGGACCCTTTACAGGGATGGTCTAGTCCACATGGCTGTAGGAATAGCAGACATCACCAGGCACTTCTTGGTCGTTAAGAGGTTTTTGGGCTGCCTAACTAGAAAAGATTTGCCAATTGTGACTAGAAGACTTCCCCCTACCATTAGGGTGGTGTAGATGTAACTTGTAAAACAGGGAAGGGACCTGTTTCACTGCGCTGTTTTGATTCTTTGGCAGTTACTTTATTTCCTTGCTGTTGTTATTCTGATCCAGTGAAATTAAAAAGGCATGAGTAGCCTATTTGGATCTGAATGTGTGAGTTCCTGCCCTGAAGAGCTTTCAGTAGAGATTAGATTTAACGTGCCATTGTGTGGGGGAGATGTGCCATCAGGCAAAGAAGGAACAAATGCAGGTGGGGCACGACTGAAGAGACAGAAGCCAGTATGCTTGCAAGAAGCTGCCTGCTGCTCATCAGGGTGGTATCTCCATCTCACTGATGTTCAGACAGGTATTTCAGAAAACATTCCCCGCCTGTGGTTTCTGTAGGATGTTTAGCTCCTGGAACATTTGAGACTAAGCAACTACTTCTTCCTCATGTTGGCCTTTTAAACCTTGTCCTGAGAGGGCCTAAAATAAAATGTATGCATAAAAACCTATCCCAAGCCTCATGTTCCTGAGCCTGCAAGCAGAATAGGTAGGGGACCCTGGCCCTTAAGTATAATCCTCCAAGTAACTGGCAAGGCATATATGCACTCAGTCTGCTGGTATCCGAATAAATGTTGAGAGATTCCAAGGATTTACATGCTCACGTGATGCACAGAATAGACATCAGGAGCAGACAACCTGGCACATTGCTCGTTCTACCAACCTTTCACCTATTTCAGCTACTTCACTCTACCACTCTGACCGTGTTTCTATTCAGTCAGTCTGTTTCCTGCTTGACAAAAAAAAAGTGTTTGTTTGTTTTTTGAGTGATCACAAGGCATGCATATGTCAGAAATAAAAAGAAATGATCTATCTTCTTCTTACATCTCTATTATTTCTATTGTTCAGGTATGCCTCAGGTACTTTCCCAGACGTATTGCCTTCTGTTTTTAACATTGCACTTGGGAATCAGATACTGAACATCTTTTGTGGCGCTGTTCAGTGGAGAGGGAATTTGTTATTGTTCCTCACAGATAGCTCTGGCTTGATGCACATGAGTAGCTCAGAGAAGAGGGATACCATCGGCTCTCCGGGCACTGCCCTCCGGCTCAGGGAAAAGCTAAGGCTGGGTGTGCACAGCACCTCTCAGGAGACAAGCTGAGAAAATTCTCATTACACCTTCAAGCCAGGTGATGTCCATGGGGTCCAAACTCCTTGACTGTCAGGAAGTTATTTGGTTGGTTAATTTTACATTGAACAAACTTTGCAATCTGGCACACTTGGTAATGCTTTCGATATGCACTTGTTTTGTGAAAATCCAAGGAAAGACGAGGTGATCACCACACAGCAGCCACAGACTTCAGCCTAACTTCAGGGCAGTTAGAGCTCAGTGCAGGACCAGATGCAGAACCAAGCTTTGTGGGTTGGACCCATCTCACAAAGCTGATTCTGATAATTTCCTGATTCAGAGCCACAAACTCACCATATCCCAACCTCTTTGATGTACGTTTCTATCTATCTGGTCCCTTAACTAAACCCTGCTTGGTAAATGCTTAGAAATTCAAGAGGGGCTGGTAGTTCCAAGTCTCTCATTATTAGGACAGCTGGAAAAGAAAATCAGCAGCAAGAATCAATTCGGAGCCAGGGAGAAACTCTGGCTGTTTGAACACTGGCAGATACCTGCTTAAGATACATTTCTCTAGCTTTCGTAGCACTCACTGTGCACACAAAAACCAGCTAACCAAACAGTGCAACAGCTTGCAGGTTCAGGTGGGTTACTCCAGAGTGGTCTGCTCCTGAATCTGGTCATTTTGTAAGATTTTTACTCTTCGTGTTCCAGCCTAGAAAGCAGAAGGGCCACCACCCTTGTGCACCCTGTTATACAACTGTAGGTGAGAGGTATCAATGTGGGAAGGATCCTGTGGAATATTGAGAAGCAAAAAACTGTGACAGGGTGCTCAAGTGTATGGTTTCTTCTTTAAAAATAAGCTCGGTAGACTTTTTGGTTTTGGTTTGGTTTGGGTTTCTTTTTTTGTTCCTTTAAGAGACAGTGGCTAAATATGGACTTTAAAAAATAAATCAAGCTTGAGGCTAGGCCCGAAAGCACTCGAGGAGGGGTAAGAAAAATTCCCATGCTATTCCTAGCACAGACTCCCCCACGTCTGCATGTAAACAGTAGCTGCATTACACTAAAGCCCTTCTATCAGTTTCAGACCAATACATGACCCACTTACAGATGATGGGAGAGAAGAGACTCTACCATGAGACCTTCTGAAGAGGCTCTTGTCTCCTGAAGGCACTGGGCACCCATTCTAGACATCCCAGCACAGTACAGCATCTTCAAAATCACAAAGGTATGACAAGGTTTTAATGCACAACTGCACTATACAGTAGGGTGAAACCAGTTGTGGACAGCATAATGGAAAGGCTCTTGGGGAACTGAACTATGTGGAGTTAAAAGCTGCAACTATTTGCAGCAGTCAGGTCAGCCTTTTCAAATGAAAACCAGACCTTTCAGATGAATCTTATTATGTTCTTCGGAGAGGTTATAAGTTTGGTTGGGAAAGGCTCTGTGGATGGTATAGATTTTGCCGAGGTGGTTGACCTAACATATTCTCTTATCAAATAAGAATAAATAAGAATATATGATATCAATAGCAGGCTTTGTACATGTCTTAGGGAACAGTGACATTAAAGCTCTTCCACATGAGCAGTCTCTGAAGTGTCACTCAGGGCATGTTGCCACAGGAGAGCCTCAGGGACAGATAGGACATCCACTGTTTTTCAATGCTTTTATCAACCATCTGGAAGGTGATGCACAACAACTGCTGCCAAAACCTGCAGATGACACCAGGCAGGTGGAAAGTGGCTGATGAAGAGGTGGGGGCAGCGGTGTGGAGAGATCTGGGTCATTGGGCTCATGCAGGCTCAGGAGCCAGGGATGCAGTGTACTGGTACGAAAGAAAACCCCTATCCTAGAAAGCAAAGCAGGGAGTCAGGAATGGGTGCTGAGGTCAGAACAGACAAGCAGCCTGACCTGAGTGTGTCGGGCAGTGTAATATTGCAGCTAAAGGGACTCACAGGGGCTCTGGATGGATGAAGAGATAAGCTGTAGAATGAATTATGGACCAGTTCTCATTCCACGGATGGTCCTAACCAGCCGAATATTTTTCCCTTTGCTGGTCTCTGTATGTCAAGAAAGGAGTTGAGAGACCTGAAGAATTTAACCTGCTAAATTCATCCAGAAATTAACCAAGGGATGGTGTCATTATAATGTGTAAGCACCTTCAGGAAGAAATGGTGGTAGGAAAAAAGTCTTTAACCCCAGGAAAGGCCCACAATAAGCACATTACAGCCAGGGAATTTCAAGTAACTAAGTAGTATGTATTTTATTAGTGCAGATGCTTAGCCTTTGGGATGAATTCCAGGGGCAGGATTTGATCCACATTTCCTGATGCTGTCAAATGCAACCTGGCTCCTAGGAGGTCTGATTGAGATCAAGCTGTGCTTTGCCAAACACAAGTTAAATACAGAGGTGAAAGAGTGATAATCAGGGATCCCTGAAGTTCTGGGGCTCAGGAGGGATTCTCCAGCCCTCCCTTGCAGCCATGAATTCTCAAACCACAAAGCTGAGGAATAAAAACGTAATTTAAAAGGCCTGTTGTCTCTTGGAAGGTGCGACAGGGTGAGAAAGCAAATGAAAAACCCTGGTAATTCTTGGTAACCACTCCCAAACTGATAAACAACCAAAAAGAAAAGCCTCTATCCTTTCTCTTCTTTGCCTTGATAATATGTGTGAAATTACTTGGTTATTTTATGGAGGTCTGTTGGTAGTGACCTTTTTAGCACGCTGGCAAGTCGATCCTGTTTTGGTTTTGTTTGGTTTTTGTGAACAGCTACAATTGGGTTTTCCACTCTTTGTTTCCAAGTATGTGTTTAGGACTTGCTGAGAACAAGTTAAACACAACAAATGAGTTTTAGACAGAGCTTTTTAAAGAGATTAATTCTGTGGTCATTCATTTTCCTCTCTTGGGAAGCAAGTCCCATATGCAGGCACTGCTTCTGAGAAAGTTTTTTCTTCATGCTGTCATCCTTGCTTGGTAATGCTTGCAAGCCATTAAGCTGAAGACCAAAGGTCCTATCCAGGAAGATAACAACAGGTATTTTAACCTTAACATTGCCTGGTGGTCAGTTCATGTATTGATGTACTGGCAGAGATGGAGTTGGAGGATAATGGGCTGAAAAACCTCACCAAAATCCCAAAGAAACTCAGTGGCAAGCCTGGGATTAGCACCAAAAACAAGGCTCTAGCAAGCCAAGGACAGGTAGTAAATCTAGAAAAGCTAACAGGAAGGCTACAAGCTTTGGAATTAAAGAAGAACAGCTAAAGAAGGAGACAAAAATATAGCTGCAGAAGGAAATAATTCATACAATGTTGATCATCTCATCCATATGCTTGTAATAATTTGGACAAGCATTTCATTGTATCTGTTATTATAAAGAAAATTATTTTTCTATGGGCAAAATCCTACTACATTTTTCAGGTCAACTTGATCCTGGGAATCTTTCTCACTTGCCTGTAGTTTTCATTGTGGTGTATCTCTCTTGACTCAGTAAAGTTGTATTGAGGATCAGCTTGGCCTTAGGGCCTTTAGTTATATTGCCAGTGGGTTTTTTTAAAGGGATATTTCCCTAATTTGAATGCAGTGATTCCAGGCAGTAATTTTCATTTTGCAATCTGGAAGCACTCCTGCATATCTTAAGGAAATATTAGTTATTGTGGTACCGAAGAAACCTTCTTGGCAGTAGAGGACACGTCTAATTTTCATCCGGCTGAAGCCAGGTGTGTGCATGTGCTTCTCCTGGTCTGTGGATGGCAGTCTAGAGAGCCATCAGCCAGGTGCCTTCCATCTGTAGGAAGGTCTGGTGAAGAGTCACGGGAAGGGACATAAAATACAAAACAGCCCCACAAAAGCAGAGTGAAAGCTATTCACAGTGTTTCTGACTGACAGAGCAGCATCTTATCTTCCCCTGAAACCTCTGCACCCAACCCTCCAGGGTGTGTGTGTGTGTTGGGAGGGAAGCCACTAACCTGATTTAGTCAGAAAGATAATTAGAGGGATTATTTAGATTCCACTACTGTGAGGAGCAGCTCCTGGTAAGAGTCCTTTGCTCAGAGAAGGATGAAGGAAGGGAGCACCGAAATACAAAGGACAGGCCTTTCAGCATCCTCCACCCTGGACCCCAGCAGCTGTGAGTTGCCACTCACTCACGATGAGTGCTCATCCAGTGCCTCCACACAGTCTGCTGCCCCCACACAGTCACTAAACCCTGCAGGAGAGGTAAGCACAAGGGAGGATTCACCACAGAGCCTTTTCTACCCTTGTGCTTTTCATTTCATGAGGTCCTGGAGCAAAAGAAAGGACTACAAGTGGATGGGTGTGGGATGGTGTCAGGGCAGTGTCACAACCACTGAGGTTTAGCAGCACTCCCCCCTGCCCTGATTGTCCCAAGTGCTACCTGTTCCAGCTTGCTTTGGCAGCCACATTACTCCCTGAGTGCTCCAAATGACAGGGGAGGACAGTGCAAGGGGGAAAGAAAAGGAAGCAAATGCAAACCTCTTGGTCTTGCTTTATGCAACATGTGAAACACACTAATGAACCTTACTGTACCCAGCCTGCTGTTGCTTGCTTTAAGTGAGCAACACAGGAGGCTGATACTGCAGTTCTCAGAAGAGATTTGTCCCCAGGCCAAAGAGACCTGAAGGAGAATTGAAAGAGCCCAGGGCTACATTCAAACAGGCTGGCAAGTGTTATGCAAAACAGCAACACAGACTTGTACCTTATGTGATGTACTTGGGAGCTTCAAAGCTGAAAAATCTTACTGTAGGGATTGATGATGGACACTGAAACGCAATGCCTACCTTGCTTTAGGGAGGACTGGTGCACTTACTATGACCATATCTGGTCAGAAGAGAGAGAAAGCCTGTAAATCTTGATGACTTGATATATCTGGAGAAGCCAGAGTTCTAGGGTTGCTCTAGAGTGCTCCAGCACACGAACATGCATCAGAGAGCAGTGTTTGAGGGAACGGGGCTCAGGAGTGAGCTGCTTCTGTCCTTCTGTAGCCACCGTCAGCTTTGCACAGCTGTCACAGTGATCCAGCAGCCTGTGAAGCATAAAACTACTTGAATACGATTCGGATCCACACAGCATCCCATAACTGGTTTCATTACTGTGAGAGAAGAGGGCTGATGTGATCTCTCTATAACACAGCCAATGTGCAGACCTCGTTGCTGATCTGATCATCAGCTCTGGAGATCTCAGTTCTCCCCCATCCTGCCATCAGCATGTGCCTTCCTTGAAGACAAGCTGCCAAAACCCTAAGATTTAGCAAACTACAAAGTGACACAGTTGCCAATCTCCACTCATTGCTTCATCTCCATCTCAAGGATACCAACTCTGAAGGTGGTTCTGGTAAGCAACACTGGGAAAACCTTGACAGGGTTGGGGTGTATGTCATTTAGAGCAGCAACTGGCTGACTTGGAGAGCAGAAACCATTTGCTGTGATGTCTGGAGACCTCTGAACAGCTGCAAAATCCCAGTACTGAGATCTTGGTAAGGTCGCAGTTGCAATGGGCTGGGCACATTGCCAGGGTGGAAGATTCCAGGATCTGCAGCCTCCTGGGAACGCCTAGCAGCCAACACGAGCTTTGTAAAGATACCTGAAAATCCTTGCTTAAAGCTTGTCAGCTTAATATTAATAACTGGGATGGAAAGGGTTTATAGCCACCTCTGTGCAGCCTGCGAGGTGAGGCACAAAAGCAAAATGGAGAAGAGGAATGAACTCAGGGAAAATCAGCTGTGCTATTTGAAAAGCATGAGTAAAACCATGCTTTCTCCCCACAGACTCGTCTGTTTTTACAGGATCATACACAGAGCTAAAGTAAAAATAGCTAAAGGGACAGGCACTGAAAAGTGCAACAAATAACAATTCAATAATATTATTTTAATGAAGAAATCCACAGCACCCAATACATTCAAGATTTGGCAAAACAACAGTGTTCAATAGCCATAAAGCAATTTGCTAATGGCTGCACATTCCATCTCATCTTCCTTGATGTTTTCCATGGCGTCATTCCTTTGAACCACAGCTTTTCTTTTAATCTCATCTTAATCTACACCACCATTAGGTGCAGCACTTCTTCCTTGACAGCACCATATTTGAATGGCCACTAAGTAGAGCCTGCTCCAAAGCCGGTGAAGGTGAGACTGTAACACGTGGTTGTCTCCTGCAGGCTGAGCCCAGAGAAGGCCGCAGAGCACGCCTGGACAGCATGCAGTCACTCACACATAATCAGCTGTGGGTAATTCGGAGCCAGAACCACCCCTGTGGCCCCTAGAAGATTCTGCACTTGGGATGCAGTTGGCTCCACAGGTCTGACATGTCATGACAGAGACATTTCTTCTTCACACAGCTCATTTTGACCTGAGCTAATGACAGATTAACCGACGGCAGCAAATCAGCTGCTGCTGGTCTAGGGAGGGTATTTCAGGTTTTCTGCTTAAGGAGCTTCACATTTGGCTTTTCTTAACTAAAGGAGAGTTTGTCACTACAAACATCTTGCCAATGATCCAGTACTTATCTGACAGATGGAGCCCAAGGAGAGCTGTTTGCAATGACCTAATGTTGTTTGCTTCTTACCTGGCAAGACACCAGTGAGTTGCTTGTCCCCTGCACCAAGAAGTCACTAAACAGATGCTCATGTGTCCCAAACAACAAAAAAAAATAATCTTTTTTTTCTTTTTTTTCTTTCTTTTTTTTTTTTTTTTTGTCAAATACAGGTTTATAGTTTATTATCAGTGTGAATTTTCAAATGATATAAGCAATCATGGTTTTAGCTACTGTAAAGAAACTTTGTGAGACACTATATAAAATATTTGAGTTATATGCATGAAGCATTCTGTTCTGTAAGGGAAAACTATTATTTAAAATCTGTACCTATTCCAGGTACATTTCAATAAAATGAAAATAGGTCACTGAATGTGGAAATTAACATTTGATGGCAATCACTTTGAATAAAAGCAGCAGAAAGAACCTAAGAAAAGATATGCGGTATCCGCAGCTGGGGGTCTGCATCAATTCTGAACAGCAGTTTCCAGACAATTTCCAAAAGCATTCCTGTGTGTGGCCAAACAGCAAAAGGCATCACTTGTATGTTTAAAAAGCTTATCTGACTATCTGATTGAACAAAACAAATGCAGAAAACCCCACACCCCACTGGGCATAATATCAGGCTAAACAGAGCTAAATGACAAAAGAAGGAAACTTTTCACCTCTTGAAGTGTCTTCACATTAAGGTCACATGATTCTAAGACACTGAGGCAGAAATATGCTGATGATTTTAAGGCAAAAAAAAAAAAAAAAAAAGAAGCATAAAATAATCGTACTGGGATAAGATGAATAAGAATTATGCTGTGGTGCGGTGCTGGAATTATCTCAGACTCATAAGAGATTGCAGTCAGAAATTCCAAGGGAAAGTAAAGTTTTCATACTGCTTCAGTTACTAATAGAACCTTTGCTTTATAGCAGATATAATTTATAAAACATATTAGGTTTTTCCACTATATTTATATAGCAACAAAAACAGTGTAAAAAACAAATAAGTTTTATTAGGGTAAGGAGGAAGATAAAAAAAAGAAGTAACTCCTTAGCATGTCTGGATCGTTTCCACACTACTGCCATATGGCATATTCAGTTACTATGCAGAAAAGCTGCAATAATTTCTGATTGGTTTAGGCAGTCTGGCAACTCTTTACTAAAGATAACAGCAACTAACCCTTCAGTGAACCCAGTACTATAAGCTCAGCATGCATCATTGTCAAATAGCCCCACGTGTCACAAGGGTGGAGAGTAGATCAAGTGTGTCACAATGATCAGAGTCACTCTTTTTCCATGGCGTCATTCCTTTGAACCACAGCTTTTCTTTTAATCTCATCTTAATCTACACCACCATTAGGTGCAGC
>JAVHNF010055819.1:23541-33627 GCA_034783455.1 Micropsitta finschii
GGGCCGGCCCGGGCAAGGCCTAACCACAAAAAAAAATAAACCTTTTTTTCTTTTTTTTCTTTCTTTTTTTTTTTTTTTTTTTTTTTTTTAATAATACCAGGGTTTCAAACAGATCAAAACCACTTTGGAGCCACTTAGTCCCTTCGGCTGCACCCTGGGTTTCTGTAGCGATCCTGTTTCTGCAGGGGTTGTCCCCACTGCTCTTGCAGCCTAGAAGAAGGATGAGACTTAAATGGCTTTTAGCGTGACTCTGTCAGGAGCATTGGGAGATGATTAACCCTTTTGTCACCACTAAGCCACAACAGGCACATCTTCCTCTTTTTCTCAGTCATTAAGTTTTTGCATACTGGAATTACATGTGTTAAACAAGGAAGTTTTCCAGGAGGGTGCACATCCTTGAGTCTTTTGGTAGAATGAGCTTTTTGAATGTCCATAATCACAGAGTATACAACAAACCACAAAAGAAGCCTCCTTAATTTTAACTTCTTTCGGCCTAAGTTGGGTAGGACCTGCAGTCAGGGTTTGAGACAAGTTCAAAACTATTTTGCTGTTACCACAAAATCCCATTCTGGGGAGCTTTGCCATTCAGTGTTGTTGCATCTGCTTCATTTCTCTTCAGATTTCCACCTCAGATTTCTTCCTATTAAGCCCTGTTTTCTTATGCAACTTTATAGGCTGTGGTAGGTGGAGATAAGGAGGCCAAGTCCTGAAATGATCTGTCTGCTTTTGTTTTGCAACCTCAGTGACAGCAAATATTAATGTGCATGCGTTCACTGCCCAACTTGTCTGGCCACTCTGCATGGCCGTTTTGGCAACAAGCAAAAACCCTCCATGCATTCTGATTCCCCAGACACCATAGAAGTACCGTGAATGCTGTTGTGAGCACCAGAATGTACTTTCCTCTTTGCACCCCTCCTGCTTTTTTTGCACATGGAGGATGTTGCAGGTCCAGCATTTCTCTGGTGCCAGGCCCTTCCTGGACTGTGGCTGTGTTACACAACCATGCCCTGCAGATTGAGGAAAGGATTAAAGGTGTCCAAATTATTAGGAAATCAGAGCAGTGAAAGGTCAGGGATCTTTTTATTTTCTCTTGGCTTCAGTAGGTGGTTGCTGAAAAATCACGAGTGCACTTTGAAAACAGGGGTAGTGAGGTGCAGCTTTCCAGAGTACTTGTTGGCATTCATGTCTGTGCGTGAACTATTTACAGGTATGGCAAACCATTACTAATCTCTGAGCTATTTAGAAAGGAAGTACCTCTAGGATCTCCTCATTTGTCTCCCCTGTTCCTTAAACACTATTGAGTCATGCTGAATCTCCTCCCCTCCTGAAGAATTACTTTGCAGAGCTCCCTGAAGAAAGAAAAATGTCCCTGGACAGTGAAACAAACAATCCCAAGTGGGTTGGTCTCCTTCTGCAAGCTCGTGACCTAGTAACTGGGTAAAAAATCGTGGAGACCCTGGAAAGGAGAGGTCAGTCTATGGGCCGTCTGGGTATACAGATGCTCTCGAGGCCCAGGGGAGGAACTCTCTTATCAGGGTCTGGAGTCCAGCTGGAACCAGTATGGACCTGACCCTTCTCAAGGTTCATGTGTGTTTGGATGGAAGTTTCTGATTCAGACAAATCTCTGCTTTCAGACAGCCCACTGGAAAACGGGGCTGCCAGCTGGCCTTGCAAGGCCTTGCTGGATGTCCAGTTATGTCTGAACTTTCCCAGTTTCCTTCCCCTCCACTCCAGTATGGCTCTCTGCATCTGGCTTTCTGCTCAAACTTAGTCCCAGATGTACTATGTTGCAGCTTGGTTCCTGGGATACTGTCGCAAATGGCAAGAAATCATGAACAAGATTCCCAAAGGAAGCCACACTGAAGAAAGGTCTGAGAGAGAAAAAAACCTTGCCATTGCTATTTAATGTTTTTCTAAGCTCATTCTTCTTTTGTTGCTAGAGTTTCAGAGGAAAAGGAAGTGTGTACAAAGGCTGCCTTGAAAAAGAGGAGGATGCTGGCTCAGGCAGTGAAGGGTGAAAAGAAGAAGTAGGCACTGTGGGAGAACCAGTAAAGATGAGGTGGGCGAAAGAGGTGCACCAGCTCCTGGTTTGTGTGCACCAAGAGCAGCAAGCAGCAAGAACTAGACAGACATCAAAACAGATGGGTTAGGCAGTGCTTGAAGAACAGACGTGAAATGAAAGATGACATTTGTGAAGAAAAGAAAAAGAGGATTTTCTTACAGTAGGATAATTCTGACGTACAAACACCAAAGGATGGTGTGCCTGCTTCCAAACATAACCTGACAAGTTGCAAAGCAAGGAAGCCAGAGCTCCTGAGCTCTGACCCTAGTGTGGCACTAACTCCTCGACCAGAGTGCTACTAATCGCACATGCCACAGGCAGCTTTCAAAAGCTAATATTAAAGCATGGAGTGGGGTCCTCAGAACCATGGAGAAGCAAGTCAGGCTTGACTCAAGGGGATCTGAAACCATTCAGTGCCTAATATCTCTGGCCAGCTTTTGACCATCTGAGAAATGGAGCATGTCTCATTTGCCACAGACAAGGCTGGGAGGTTAATAATGGTATTCCATGTCTGAGGTCCTCCAACAGAAAGCTGCCACGTAACACAACACATTATTCTAAGCTAAAGCCTAAGTCTCCTCCACCTAAATAAATATGTATTTGTGTTGCCTGCCTCCCATTTTTAATCTACCAGCAGTTCTTACCAGAAAACAACAATAAATAAAAATCTCTGGCCATAAAAGTGTGCCAAGAGCTTGGCTAATCAGCAGGATTCTAGTATGTTGCTACAGATTTTGGCAGCCTTATGTTAAGAAAATGATGCAACGCCTTTCCTGGGAACCAATGCAATGGAAAAGTGCTTCCAGCTGATTTGGATTGTTTATTCTAGGTGAAAGTTTGCAACATTTCCATTTGGTTTCACCACCATAAGCTTTGCCAGGTCTTTTTCCCAGGCAACGAATGCTTTCTCATTTCTCTGCTTCATCTTCTTGTACAGGCTTAGCTGTTACATTGCTTTTATTACTCTGGAAGGCATATTCTTGGTCAAGAATACAATTTTATCTTGCAAGAGGTGCAATACTTTTATCTCCTGCTGGCCTCATTCATATTGCAGGACTGAACACCCACCAGCATGAGCAAAGGATATATAGTCTTGAAGAAGGACAGATTAGGCCAGAAGAATGTCCAGAACCTAGGCAGGAATGCATTAGTCATTATTATTACATTTCTATGCAAGCATTTAACCTGTTAGTGCTTTCACGGAACAAGGAAATGCATAGAAAATGCTTCTTGCATGGCTCTCGAGTACAGAGCAGCCTGGCATGTGGTGTTAAGCAGTACCTGCAGCCTTGCAGAGCTTTGGCCCAGAATGATGAAGCCAGGCCAACCTCATTAAGAAAAGACCAGCCAACTCTTTACAGAGATTCCCCCTTCAGCTTGACGGAAGCTTGCATAGGGGCTGAAAGTGTACTTCCAGGAACATATTGCTCTGTTTTCAGCCTAAACCAACTATTTCCTCATTCTCTTTGTTCCTCTCTGTCATTTCTTCTTTCTACAGCAATATAACGAAGTTCCACTTTGAAATGAATCACTTTTCTAATGCTCATTAAATTAAGGAACTGACCATTCTGGTAAGACTCACGCTGACTAATTGCAGGTGCTGGTTAAATTTCTCCATTAAGACTTCTACAAAATCAAAGCCATTCATAAGCTGCCATTCAAATTCCGGGTATCTGAGGAGCTTAGAAAATCCACTTAGAGTGGCTTTCTAAAGGAAAATCTCTCACAAAAATGTCCTAGTCCACTGGTGCCTGTCTGAGAATTTGACCTTCTATTTCCAACCACAGTCTGGCCAGATCACTTAATACCAGATCTTCTGACCAGTTTGCAGGCTTATCCATTGTTTCAAATCTCAGTGTCTCTCAGAAGGAAGAGTCACTGGCATTGCAGTGGGCAATATATTCACATGATCAAGACAAAATATCCCCCCTCTGTTAAAGAGTCATGGTTAGGATGTAGATCTTGAAGCTGGAACACTTAAATGAACATGTAATCCCAAATAATCCAGGTGTCATGGAAAATTTAAAAAACATCTGATCCTTTTTACATTAAATATGAACCAGAAAGTTTTTCACTTTGCTTTTCCAAATTGTGCTCATAGGGAAAAAAATGAACCCAGAAATATCCCTTCTCCAGGACTAAGTATAGGGGTGAAGTTTGTTTTGGGGGGAGGTTTTTTGATGAAAGATGGTCTTGGGGTAAATCACAAGTGTGAGACTCCAGGCAGTGTGTGTGAAGCCCTAATTCTATGCCACATTTCCTGGAGAAGTCACAGAGCTGTGTGACAGTTGTGCTCCCCACCTGCATAATGGGAGCAGCAGCCTCTTTACATGATGTTATCGCTTACCCTGAATTGGAGAGAGGACTTTGGAGGAAACTCTGCCATTTATTAAACTTTCCACAAAGCATGCCACAGGAAGGCTTCAGTCTCCAGGTCCTGCCGTTTAATGATAAACCTGCTATTTATTTTGTGGAGCTCATTTCCTAGACAGAGCACCAAGATGTTATGAATACCTGTGTGCTACACTCACCTTTCCTGCGGTACCCTGTGTCCCAGGCACCTGGTGATGGTAGCTCAGCACTGTCAGCCCCACTGAGGCTGGGGAAACTGGCACTGCTTATGCTGCAATGAGGCAGAGGCAGATCCAGGCACTCCTGGCTTTCTAGCACCTGTGCCTCAACCACAGGGCCAAATTAGCACTGAAGGGACCTGTATTTTACTGCCCCTTCTTCTGCATTAATTAAAACACATCGCTGCACACTTAAGCAATTTAAATGTTTTGGAACGAGTCTGGGGACGACCAAGGGCGTTCAAAGTGAAGCGAAGGCTGGCAGTTTGCCTTCTGCTCATTGGCTTGCCTGTCTACCACCAACACATGTCATGCATTATAAAACTGTGAGATCTCTGCAGCCCCAGCGACAACGTTGCAATTTAAGGAGAAAAGGCAAGGCTGAAGTTGGACATCCCTGGTCTTCCTAAGACTCCATCACACAGACTGGCTGCCAATGACTCTGCTAATCTTTTGTCAGTTTACATCTTTTTTCTTTACACCTTTCCTCCATGAAAAGCTGGTGGGTACTGATACCGTAATAGAGAACATCAATATCTGATAGAAAACCCTGCAATACCTGGGTATTAGGGTATATGCCTTCCACTTGGGGAATTTTTTGGAGCTATTTAATGCAAGAAAGAGAGAATTAATAGTACCTCAGATGAAAGTCAGAGCTGACAATGACTGTTTTACCTCGAGGTGAAACTGAAGTTCAGGGTATAAGTGAACCTTCCCCCAAAGGTCTGTTTACCTTTCTGTCACCTATCAGTCTGCTGCAGGAGGCAGCAGGAGAAGGGACCCCAGGTGACCTCCAGAGCAACTTGTGCACTGTGGACTCCAGGCAGCAGACAGCTGACTACAGTCTAGAATGGAAATGAAGGACTAATTTGCCCAGGGACATTCTCTTTTGTATTTTAAAGTAATGCAAAGTGTCTTTTCACTTTCAGCTCTGGATTTGAGGCCTAAGATGAAGAGTCACCACTATTAGATCCACATCATCACAATTGTAACATCAAAACAAGAGCTGTATTAAAAATAAACACAGCAGGCATTCACTAACATGATTAAAATGTATACATATGGGTGAGGTCATTTTAATAAAGGCCTTACGCACAGGCATATGCATTTCTTACCATGGCCTTAGGCTCAGAGCAGGAACACTATGCATCCACAACTACCTGCTTTTGTGCAGTTGCATCAGCCCAAGCTCTCAGGCTGTTCAGAACATCTACCACAAGTGTCCTTATCACATCCACGTGCATTAACCTCCCTTTAACCCTCACAAAGACAAGAAAAGTCACAGCCATGGCTTACTACATTAGCAAGACATCTCCTATCACCATCAGGCAACCACGTCAAGGTCCTCCATCTCCTCTATCAATCTTCTGAAGGCACATTCTAATGCTGTGTCGAAATAACTCAGCAAAAATAATTCCTTTGTCATATCGGTGCTGTGTGCCTGGAAAAGGTTCCACCAGTTAAGGGAAAGTAAACTGGACTTCCCAGAATGACAGAAAAAACTGCAAAGCCATCCATGTCCACACGCACACTAAAGAAAATCACTGGAAAAAAAAATAAAAATCCAGAACTTCTTAGAAGTTCTTACTTTATGTGCCTTCCCAGGTCATCCTGCACCAAAGCATCTGCACCTCCCACTGTGATCTACCAAGCCTATACAAATGAGGTTAAACACTACCTTCTCTGGCAAGAACTCTATAGCGTGCAGCAAATCTGGCACACCAATGGTTTTCCTACATTTTGGGTACCTCTCCACTAGTCCCACCACAGCTAGTTACCCCAGGCTGCAGCTCCCAGTGCTGCTGATAAGGCATCCAGACAGTGCTCCAGAGATACACGGGCTCTGGGAAAGGATGTAGGAGGGATGCCCCAGATTGGGTTTGATCTCTTATTCATAGGCCTGCAGAGCCCTTGCCTGACTGGAGCAGCCCTGGGCAGTCCTAGGTGTCACCATTAGGTTCCCAGTGCTTCCCACTACTGCAGCAGGGTATGCAACTGGGGTGTCTGTCCTCAGACTGAAGTGCCTGCTGCAACCTCAACAAATGAGTTTTGTACTACTCACCTGATTGATGCTTCTTATAGTGATGCCCAGAGGAAGCTTCAGCCTGCTCCCTCTTCCGAGCAGGCAGAAGCAACTACTAGCTGCCTACAAAGAAAATCTCATCTTCCTGGAGAGGGAAGAAGGAGGGTTGCACTAAATATCATTCAGAGTCCAGCAGAGCTGTTTACTGATTTTTCTTTCTTCCTGATACCTGAAAGCTATTTGGAAATGTCTCTGCTTGCGATATTTCTGAATAGACACCCGTCAACAGGCAGGAAAATTCAACTGCCAATGGCTTTTGCAAAATCCTGAACCACAGGAGCAAGAAGGGCAGTGTGAAGGGACAAGGGGACCTGTGTGTCGTCTTCTTGCGGAAGGCATCACAGAAGGCAGAAGTCCCAAAAGACACCACAGAAGAGGTACATCTACCCTGAACACTGAGTGAAGATTTCCAAATGCAACTTGTGACGTAACAACGGTGATGATCTGGGGCAAGAGGAGTGCAGCCAGGGAGTCAGGGCAGCCTCCAAGAGCAACACATAACATGGGGACATAAAACCTAAGCGCAAGCAGAAAGCACAGAGGCACCCGTCACACAGAGAGAGCTTGTGTGACAAAACCAGGGGTGCAACATGGGTGTCTGGAAGTGGGGCACACCACCTCCAGCTCTGCTGGCAAGACCACTCTTCTCCCTCCTAGCCATGGAAGACGGATGACGACCAAAGGTCAAAGCCAGATCCTTGTCTGATTTCCCTCCTCTGATTCCCACAGTGCTTGCACCAGTGGACCTTGTCTTAAAGAGTTTATCCAAATCCTATCTGCACTTTGATCCTTCAGACTCAGGCTCACCTTCTCTGCAGGATACACCTTCCTGGAGGATTTTCACTGTTCTCTGCTATAGGATAAGCCATAAATTATCCCAGGAACAGTTTGCTTTGCTGATGTGTATTTTCAACCCCAGTCCCATTTTAATATATGATAATATAGACAGTACTTTCTCTAGCCAGGATCCAGGAGGAGTGAGATGATCAAAATTAATTCATCTTACACTGAATTAAACAACTGAAAGCCTCAGGAATGGTCCCATTTGAGTTCAATACAAATCATGGGTGACAATCTGGGTCAGTTTTTATTGGGCATGCACCTTCTTATCAGCCCTAAATCTGCCAGCCATCAAATAAGTTTAATACAAAGGGACAACAAGGAGATATAAAAAGGTCAGTCTCTACTCAAGAAGGGGTGGGAGGAGAAGGGGAGATGGGGCAGAGGAAGGCAGCATGTCCCAGCAAACATGCAAGAGGAGATGCTTTCCCAGGAGAGGGACAGACAGCAATGCAGCAGGCTCTTTGGAAAGAAAACAGGCTGCACCTGGAGCCCGTTCTGCTGCTGCTGGGACCTGGCATTCCAGACCACTTGTGGTTTCCTCTCTGAGTCTTGCCTCTGCCCACAGTGACATACAGAATGTGAAGAAACGGAGGTGAGACATGCCTGCCACTTTCTGACCAGCTGAGACACTGGAGGCACAGGCCTGCTTTGCTCACCCTTCCACTAGGAAAACAGCATCAGGTTCCCTCTCCAGCCACCTCCTCCGAGCCAGAAACCTCACCATGAATGCCACTTCTCTATGGCAGGAGGTCTATGTGTTGCATTCCCCTACCTTGGATTAAACCACCTCACTTCCCCCTCCCGGAAATAGCACGAGCAAGTGTAAGAATGACTCATCTGTGCATATGAAGACATGTATACTCACACACAAGAGCACATCTTACATGTTGAGAGCCCGCGGCAAAAATTTCACTCGGCTTTTGAGCTCCCTGGTTCACATGATTCTGTGAAGTCTTGTCTAAAAGGAGGAGAAAACAAAGTAAAAGCAAAATCATAATGGTGCTAAAATAGTAAAGAATTGGGAAAACTAAAAATCAAATCCTGTTACCATGTCTCTAGTTTGAAAGGAAACATTCCTCCTCATATCTACTTTTGCATTCTTGTCATGCATGGACTCAAAGCAGCATGACTCTTCAGTGAGCAGAGAGCTGCCTTGCTCGAGGACTGGCCCACAGTGACTGCTTGAAATCCAGCTGTGCCCACCATTGTACATCCCAACCACTGCTATTAGCCTGGGAAATAGGTAGATGATTTCTTTCCATGTCTCCTTTGGCATATTTCCTGGAGAGTGATGTTAATAACAGACCCTTTGCATGTGTGCCTGCACCATCCTTTTGTGGCTGAGTGAAGACAGTCAGGTGATATTTGCTCGAATCATTCCTACAGCTGTAAATCCATCTTTTTCCGTAACAGTCCCTGGAAAGGTGCAATATCCCAACAAGGGCTTGTGAAACTTTGTAGACATGTCTGATGTTTTCTTGTCTGTTCTCCACTGGTCTGCATGAAATCCAGCATTGAATGACTGCACCAGGGACATGGAGGCATGACCTCTACCAACCATGGCTAAGAACATCTGGAACTACAGATCCCCATTTCCCAGCACAGCTGAGACCATGCACTTTTCCCAGCTGCAAGCACTGGGAGGCAACAGAGTTGAAACCTCGACCACCAAAATGCACAACCATTCTGTGGTGGGGAGATCAGCCCTGCTGTCACCCCTGTACGCTACCTTGGCATGTGGGATTATACCTCTCCCTCGGCCAGCAGAGCCAAACATGAATGATTCTTTGACTGTCACTATATGGTGGGCCTTAGAAAAAGAGAAACTGTTCAATTATCCTGCAGCAGACCAGAGCTGATGGATGGGCCTTGCTGCCCAGGGATTTTGCAACAGGGAAGGGAAATTGGTTATTCGTGACAGTGGTGTTGTGACCGGCCATGACAAACATCCTAAAGTGGCTGTGTTTGGTGCAAGAGTCATCAGATGGCATAGCCTAGTAAGAGCAGCTGCTCCCCTTCGCTTGGATCAAAGACCCTTCCTCCACAGCAGCCCCCACAGCCGCTGTTCGTGCCCTGGCAATGTGACATGGTGCATTTCATCAGCTCCTGGGAGGATGCTAAGCTCAGCGACACCCATTCCAGCCAAGCTACATTGTTTAATAAAGAGCATGGTAATCAGATACCAGCTGCAGAGGATTAAGGTTGCCTTTCCCCTCCAGTGTGTTTTACCCTTTATCTCTTTTGTTACGTTTTTACTGCACCTCTTTTTTAGCCTTTCTTCCTCTCTCACTGATTCTCTCATGAAGAGCAGGGTAAGCGTGTGAATGGTAGAACTGCAAAGGAAGGAAGTGGTGGTGCTGATTCAATAGAGTGTGCTTTTCCTTCTGAGTCAGTACAGAAGAACTGTCTCACTGGGCTGAGAAGGTATTAAAACAAGAAATCTGCCCTGGGTGTGGATGATACCACTGAGTAGTATAAAACTGTTTGGGAAAAACAGGTATGCAGACAAAAATGTGCCTAATATAACA
>JAVHNF010055820.1:652-14679 GCA_034783455.1 Micropsitta finschii
TTTCTGCCTACCGTGGTGTTGTGGGCTCCAGCTAGAGTTTTGTGAAATCCTGTTACCAAATAGTTACATAATATATAATAAAACATAAAATATATAATATATAATAAACATAAAAAGTGCTTTGAGAAAACAACATCCATGCAACCTTATTCCCATGCTCTTGTGGATCCTAATGCTCCTGCTCTTTGCAGCTTGCAAGGTTTGTAAGATGCACTTTAATATACTTAATACTTCGGTTATTGTGGCAATGAGAATAACAGAGTTGCTCTCTTGGTTTGCTTTTTGGAGCCCATTGATTCTTTATTTTGGCCTTAATTACCAGTAGTAGAAGAGGTGTTTCTTCGGAGAACTAATTAGTCTACAAAGCCTGCTTCAGTCAGTGCTTGAGCACAGTTAGTTGAATGGTGCCTTAGTGCAAGGGCCAACTGCACTTGTTTTAGTTCAGAGCATACATAATTATTCACCCTTAATACTTCTCCATAGTCATGAGTTGCATTTGCTCCCATATGTTCACCCTGTGGGCTGGTCTGTCCATGGGCTGCAGCATCTCCATTTCCCCAGTTTGGTTTCATATTAAGGTCATGAATTAAGAGAACGGCACCACTGCAAGTCACAGCAAACAGAATTTAAAGGAAGCTGGCTGGAATTCTCTCTTTATTTTTCTCTTTTTCACTACAATGTGACCAGCCTACTAATATTTGGAAGAGGCTGGGAACAGAGTAAGTGACAAGGCCAGCTGATAGCAGCTTTCACCAAGCTGTGAACCAGAAGTAAGCTGTTGATATAGATCTCTCTTCAGGGGTGGTCCAGGTAAATTTCAGGGAACAAGTCTGTTTTCTCAGAGGCTTTGCAATTTATCTATTTGCTTTAATCAGTGTTAATGTCAAATGTGCTTTGTGCTAAAAGCTTTTCAGCAAAACAAACTGCAAGTTCTAAGTTTTGGAAAAAGCCACAGTCTTCCTGCAGTGCAAGTTGTAGCATTTTTCTTCTGGATTTTATTTATGCTGTTTAATAAAACAACTAGTACTAGTGTTCAATACATGTGCCATGAATCCAATTTTGGTGACAATAACACAGATGAAATGCATGGCATTTGACATATTGAACTGATACATGTTTTCAATCTGTTTAAACAGCTCTAATAGCCTTGACAGATGTATACTCAGATTTCAGTTCTATCCAAGACCACTGTAAAAAGAGAACTGATTTCTGGTTTAAAGCATTGATTTTTATCTATTTTGTGCTCTCATGCCTGCATTCCATAATGCAGACTTGCAAACATAAGTTCTTGTCACATCAGCTTAACTTCCTTTTGGAAAATGGTAGAAATAGCTCTTTTTCCTTTGGAAAGCTGATTCTTGGAAGAGTTGCTAAATCTAAATGCCTTTAATTTTTAAAGGATGTCAACAAGCTTGACAGATTATATGTGACACTATTACTGGTGTATAAAACCCCAGTGATATATTGAGTAGCTGTGAATGTGAACAGAGTAATTATTTTGTAGAGGTTATTTAAAGTAGATTAACTTGTGTAATGGGAGAGCTTTTTGAGGCTTCTTTGTGTAAAGAAGCCAGCGTACATTATTTATGTACACAAAGAAAAGATGAATATCTGTATCAGTGTTAATTTATGGGAGTATCTCTTGAGAGACCACAAACTCTGAATTTTTCTTAAAGCCAAGGCTGTGCAATGCAGTTGGGAACTGGTAGAGACTGTAAACTAATGCTCTTTTGGGTTTTATTATTGCTAAGCTAGTTATTACCAACCCTACCTTTGGCAATTACATTCTTGCTACTCTTTATTAGCAGTTCACATAGGCGCAGTGTTCTTCACTTTCTAGTCATCTGGTTTATTCCTTTTTATAAGATGTCATTTCATTAGTGGAAAATGCAGCCTTAGGATAGGTTAGTTCCCTGACCTGATTTCTCAGATATTCAGGTTTGCTCCTTTAAACTCTGTGCTTCCAGTTGCACCTAGCAACATGAGGGTGCTGGTTTCTGAGTATTCTGTGACCTTTTGGATGAAGAAAGGTGTTATGAGCAGCTATCAGTGATGTCTGCACTGTGGTAGCAAACCCCCATTTCTCTAGGTGGGAACATTCCAGCAGTGGTTAAACCACGCTCACATATTTACCTTCTGTAATGTGGGTATGAAAGGGCAATAGCAGCCACTTGCAGAGTGCTTCAAGAAAACCCTCATTCTTCAGAGAACCTCAGCTTGAGGCATCTGGGCCACCATTCTTACGGTGGAGATTGTTCTGTCTGAGCCATTCACTCAAAGCTCATCTGGGCGTACTTAATTGTATCTCAGCTGCAGCATGGCAGCACGCAGAGCTGTCAAGAAGAGAAAGCTGTTAGTATTATGTATGGTATTTATTTAGAGTAGAGTTGCTCATTGTACTTGGCAGAGACTGCCCTGGGGGCTTGTGATGAGCGCAGAAATACCTATGCAGATGTATGTAATTCCTGGGAATGTTTATAACAGTATAAATACGTAATTAGTCTTCAGTTCTTTCAGCAGACATGGCAGCAAACATAACCAAGCTTGTTTGAAAATGTCAATTCTTTTTTTTTAATGGATTATTATGACCTGAGAGGACAATGTCGGTACATGTGTGTCCATACATATGTATTCCCAGTGCATACATATGTGTTCAGGAAAGCATATCCGAAGAACTCCACATGACTGATGTTATGCTCTTAAAATAACAGTGTCCCAGGCTAATTCTACAGGCTTTTTATTGCTTTGCTGTTTACCTACATTTCTGAAGACAACAGGTGAGACTCTCCCAGCTATATAGAGAAATGACATTTATCTTCACAGTGGGGCATGACCTTATCATTCATAAGTGGCATTTCCTCTCAAGATAATGAGCACCTTTTTATTTAGGCCAGGCAAGACCCAAATTCATTTTATCTGATTTCTACAGCCCATCAACACTTTACACATCGCTGTAATTATTGTGGATATTAGTTTCTGTTGCATTCCATTTGCTCTTTGGATTCCACTTGTTCTTGTTTCTGAACAGCAAAGGGGGTGGAAAAGGTCATTCTGGAGTCTCCATGAATACCTGAGAACTGCTGCATGGCACAAATACAGCCACAACAACAAATGCAGCCACAACAACAAATGCACATTTTATGCACCCTTCCTGCATGGCCTCTTCCATTAAAAGCAAGACATTTTTGGCATGGGTCAGCCTAGGCTGGACAGTTAAGCTGATGTCACCCTGAGATCAGCTACCTTTAGGCAAAGAGGAAGCTTTGTAGCTGTTTATCTGCTTGGTTAAGAAGAAAGGAAATTTAAGTGTGAATAAAAAGGTTAATAGACTGTTCACAATTCCTACTTGCAAATCTTTAGAGAAGGGAACTGTCTGTCATCTCCATGTTTCCTTACCCTGGCTTTATTGCTTGATTTAACTTTGCCTGCAGCATCAGCTGTGTGTGTACTCACCATGTCTTTCCTAATGCCCATCCACCAGCAAGCCTTTACATGCCTCTGAACTGGCACTCCCAGCCTTGGAGCATCCCATGCTGTGCGATGGAGGAGCAGTTCAGGGCATCTTGTACCTGTGTGGCAGGAGCTAATAACTGAGATGATCTTAGCATATGTTCTGACTTCCCTCCTTTCGTTGCCAAATGGAGATCTTTTATGTTTTTATAGCCATGGCTTTGCTAGACAGGCATTCAGGTGCAGGGAAACTCAAAGGTTTCTAATGGGACCATCAAGCTGTTTCACCTTTTGCCTTGTCAGTCTGCATTTGCTAGAGTGAGAAGCGATTGGGAGTTGCTGGATTGCTTTCCTGAAATGAGATGCTGTTCGGTTCACTCAGAGAAGATAAACGTTTGCATCTCAAAAATACCATCCTGTCTGGCATCTTCTTTGGCAGTCTCAGCAGAAGGGCCAAGGAACAAATGGACCATGTCTAAGATAAAATTGCAGTGCTCCCTCTGTAGTTAACCCTTTCAGCCCAAAATTGAGAAGCACTGATGGGGCAATTTAAGGAAATATGCACTTCTGTTCCTTCTGCTCTATTTTATGGATAAACAAAGGGCTTTGGCCCCAGATTGATTAATCCCACACTTTGCCCTCACAGTAAATCTCCTGCAAGTTTTTACAATGCAAATTAAACTGGTGGTTGGCAAACAGAGAATAATATCATGCCTGTCTTGTGCAAGGATGGTTTGTTTACTTGTTCTGTTCCTGTCACTGCAGCTGGGTTTTTACCCCTTGTATACCCTTTCCGAACCAAGTAAGAGAAGATCTTAACAGATGAAGTTTAAAAGTTTGGGTTACAGACCATATTGACAGCCTTCTCTACCTCTCTGCAGGAGGAAATAATTTAATTTTGAGAAAGCTGTAGATGTGTGCAGAGCTGGCATGGGATAAGCCTCCATCCCCACAGAGAAGGCTCTGAGGAGGTCCTGGGTTGCTCGCTGGCAAACTCCATGTGTTCAACAAATCTGCCATGGAGCTGCAAGGAGGGACTTTGCAGGAGTAGTGAAGGATCTTAAAGCTAGTAGAAGTCCTTGGAAAGAGAAACCAGAAGGTTATCTGGTCCAGAGGAGGCCGCAAAGATGATACAGGGGCTGGAGCTGAGGACAGGCTGAGAGAGCTGGGCTTGTACAGCCTGGAAGGGGGCCTACAAGAAATCTGGAGAGAGACTTTTTACAAGGGCCTGTAGTGACAGGACAAGGGGGAATGGCTTTAAACTGACAGAGGAGAGATTGAGATTAGACATTAAGAAACAATTCCTCCCTGTGAGGGTGGTGAGGCCCTAGTGCAAGTTGCCCAGAGAAGCTGTGGCTGCCCCATCTCTGGCAGTGTTCAGGGCCAGGTTGGACAGGGCTTGAAGCAGCCTGGTCTAGTGGAAGGTGTCCCTGCCCATAGCAGGAGGTTGGAACTGGATGAGTTTTAAAGTCCCTTCCAACTCAAACTATTCTGTGATTCTGCTCCTTGGATTCTATGAGAGCCTCCTTCAGTCTTGAATGAAGGAGCATAGGATTAAGAGAAGTAATTAAAAAGGGTGATTAAGTTGGCTGCTTTGTTGAATGCCGAGAAGCTGGAGGTTCGTATGCTGTGGGCAGTCAGACTGGCTGTGGGAAAGAGGAGGGTGAGCAGGCAGGTTAGAACAGGAGCTGTGAAATATAAGTTCTGGTTATTTTAAGAAACAGTTATTCAGTGTTATCAAATGGAGTTTATTGGAAATTTTCCTGCAAATGCTTTCCAGAAACTAAATCCTTTCTGGGAATGACTCAGATTCCCTCAGCTCTGTTGCTTATTGACATGAGTATTTTCACTTTTCTTATAATGTGATGACTGCTTAACTGTAACAGTTTTGAGTCCATTCGTATTTTGGATGATTCTTACCACAAGATGCCTGCATGAACACTGCCAGTGCTTTACTTAATGACTGCACCTAATAGAATGTTGAATCTGGTATGTAGAAAAGACTAGAAATGAGTCCAAGATGGCCCACAGAAGCTTGAGTTTTCAGGTAAGACTCTATTGATAACATAAAAAGCCTTCTTCAAGTAGTGAGTATGTGGGGATCTCCAGAGCATCCTCAGTCTTAAATCACAAGCATCTTTTCCCTGTGTACTTATGGTTTAAATAGCAGTGTTAGCTCATGATGTAGAGCCTGAGACCTGTTTCTGAATAACTGCATCAAAGTCAGCATCATGGCTGGGTGTCATGTTTTGAGTGTGATGGTGCTGCCTCTGCTATCTCTTTACTCCCTGCTTACCTCACATGTTGGCACAGTTACTAACTGATGCTCTGACATACCTTCCCCCATCCTTCATCCTTCAGTCCTCTGGAAAACTAAAGGAAAAAAACATATCCTACTTCATGCATTTGAATGACTTCATGTCTTTTTATCCCTTCTTCCCACAGCACATCCTTCATTGTTTCTTTACATTTTCCCCACATTGCTTCCACCTTGTTAGCCACCTCCTTCCCAACAAACCATTAAGCAGTAACAACAGAAAACAAAACTCTTGCTGTTTCCTTCAAGTGCTTGCTTTGCATTCGATGCCTATTTATAGATGATTCACTTAAGCCATGGTGGCAGTTAGTTAGAAATGTGGTGAATCCTCCTTTCAAGAGCATGCCAAGAGAGGATCTCTTTAGTTTTCTTCCTTTTAGATGAGTTTTGCTGGAGCCTCTGCAATGTGCTTAAATCCCACTGGGATTTGTTTATTTTGAATAAATTCTCAAATAAAAGTAGAAGAGTTTTGTGCTTACAAAAGAAGTTACAGGAGCATGACCGTGCTGCACAGGGATGTTTGCCTTTATTTGAGGGTGGTTGTTATCTTGGAGGATTTTTTACTTTTTCAGCGTAAGGACTGTTAGCACCTTTTCTTTTTCCCTTTTTTTCCCCACAGTGTCAGGCAAATTCTACCTCGAAAGTCTGCTTGTAGTACAAAACTGATGAGGTATAGCATTATAATCATAACTGGTGACTGCCTCTGTGGCCTTGCAAAGGTCATGCAATCTGTGTGCCTTGGTTTCTCCTTTTGTTGAGCAGGACTGGTGCTAACCATCTTCAGTCCTTCATGGGGCTTTGGAGAGGTGAAGGAAGTTTATATGATCATATCCCAGCCAGCAAGGCAGGAGGTGTGGGTGAGGCACAAGTACATCACAGGTGAGATGTTGCGTGAGACCTACATTAATAAACTCAGCTGGACTTTTGCTGGCTCCATGGGACATGCTGAGGTGTGGAGCATTGCCAGAGGTTTTGAAGTCAAGCTTGTCTGCAGTGAGGCTGGAAACTACTGCTTTATGCAATACCTGGCACTGCAAATGCTGGCATTCTCCTTCAAGGGTAGGAGCTCTTTGCTGTGGGTAGGGATGTGTTAGGAAAAAATACTTTGCAGGGTTGTTTTTTAATGCTGCAAATCACTGGTAAGGACTAAGGTTGGTCTTGCTTTTCCAAAACAGATTTTGAAAACAAATACTAGTTTAGATTGGGTCTGTGCATTTGCCTGAGTCTCTGCAAAAGGGTTTTAGTGGCCAATAGCTGTACTAGTTTGGGGCATTTGTCCCCTTTTTTGTCTGCCCCTTACTGCTTTGTCTTTATGCCATGGTACCCTGGCAGGGCAAGGCAGAGTCATTGAGGGGCTGATGCAGAGAGCAGGAATAACATTCCAAGAGAAGTTCCTGATTGGCCTTAGGTGTGAATATACCTTCTTCAGTGGAGAGTCTCTCTGCTAAACTTGCCTTCTACAGATAATACAACAAAATGAAGGTACGAGATGAGGGAGGACAATTATCCTGTTTGGTTTTTCATCTCACTTCCTGTGATGAGACTTGATTCTTTACTCTGGACCTTCATGTTAGTCATAATTAGAGCAGCCATCGGTGCAGATCAGCTGTGCTAAGCACACTGTGACATTTGGAAATCCCTGTCTGGAAGGGGAATTGAGCAGTGAGCTTCTGCTAATTATAATAGCTATGTTTAAAATATAATGTTTGCTTTATTGGGCAAAATCCAGCTACACACCCAGACTAGAGACTGGAAATACTCTGGCAGCAGAGGCCGGTCTTCAGCAAGCTTGTTCCCAGGGCAGAAGCAAGGGCAATACAGGCATTGCTTTGTCAGAGCAAATATTGCAGTCTTGTCTTGGAGGGGGGTCACTTAGCAACTTCCAGGAGGGTGTGAAATGTGTTGGAGACCTTCTGAGGTTTAGGCACTTCACCCACTGCTCTGCTGGATGCCAAAAATATGGTGGCTGAAATTTGTCAGTCCAAGGGTAGTGCTGGCTTAAACCCCTCCTTGACCTTTATTTGAGCTAGCACAACCTGTGCTGTAGTACAGAGAACCAGGAGAAGAAACCAGAGTAAAATGAACCCAGAAGAAAACAAGTTTGATTTCAACATGGATTTTCACTTCCTTAATGGCATTTGCCGGCTGCCTCACAAGTTGCACTGGGAAGTGTGCCAACATGCCTGAGGGCTCCTGTTGGGAGTCTGTTGGTGAGGTACAGTCAGAGACAGGGCCACAGCACACACACATCATTAAAGACATGTTTTCTGAGCTATTACTGCTCATCACCAACTGCCAGAGAGCCTTGGGCAGCTTAGAAAAAGGCTCTGCCATGTGTGCTAAGATCAGATTGGGTTGGTCAGTGGCCTTGATTTTATAGTTAGAAAGGTTAATCAAAATAACTGTGAGATTAGGAGACTCATATGAAAAGAAAACTACAGCTGTGCTGCTGCTTAGCTTCTGACATTCTTGTTTCATCTAGCTACAGATCTTCTGGCTGGGGTCTAATTCGTGCACAAAACCCTCTTTCTCACTATTGCTTCCTCTTGGGCCAGAGGTTTTCCATCCATACTGCTTTTGTCTGAATTTGTTTGGATTCTGCCTCCTCCAAAAAACTTCTGTTAACTCATAAAGAAGTATTAGGGTTTCTCTCCAAGATACTGGCCATCCACTTGTGTCTTCAGAAGCATTGCCACCCGTAGGCTGTAGATACCCCTTCTTGTCCAGCAAGAATATTTTCCAGGTATTCAACTGGAAAATTCACCTGTCAGTCCACTGGAAAGAAAATGTTCCTTTATGGTTGGTAGACTGGCAATTGCTCTTTATACCTTTAAATTAAAAGTGACACACTCATATAAATCATTATAACAGTACTCTATGCAAGCACAGTGCCTGGAACCAGAGTCATTATGAGATGACAGTGAATTGGGGTGAATACCCTTAATCTTGACTTTGAGAAGTGCAGGGACAATGAATCATTCTTAGTGATGAGATGCAGCAGTGCTGACTCATTGGGCTGAAATTAGAAGGGTTTTTTTAGGTAAAGATGTAATTCCACCATTTTTTCTGATGAATGGATTAGAGTGAACATTTTTGTTGGCTAATTTACAGGCTTCATCAACTAAATGTCATTTCTTTCCCTCTTAACTATCAGACCTAGTTGGAGGCAACTGACAGAGGAAGAACTTAGATCCAGGGAGGTGGTACTGGTAAAAATGTGTAGGAAAGGGTAGCAGGAAAGTTCATAGTTTGGTAGAGATGTTGGGTGTAAAATTGCCACCACTTTTAGGTTTTGAGATGCCCTTTTTCTGGGTTTGGTGAATGCTTTCCTCAGTATGGGGGTTTGGAGCCTGAACGCTTCTGCTGATAAACTAAAGGAGAAAAAATATAATAATATGCTGGAGTTAAAATTTTGCCAGAAAATTAAACAACTGCACAAACATTTGCTCCCTTTTCCCCAGCCAACTTTGTTATTGTATCTTATGGCAAGGGATTCTGCCTGTTAGCTGCTGTGTCTTCTGCGTGTATTCTGTAGCATTGCTTCCCGATTCAAGAAGGCTTAACACAACCTGAAGAAAACATCATGCTCAGTGATCCCAGCATTGTTTATGGTATATGTTTTCAGATCACTGAAATAGTGATGAATAACCAGATTCCCAGAGGTGCTACATTTGTCTCAGAATCTGGTGCTGGTATCCCTTAATTTCAGGTTTAGAGATTTGATCACAGCACAATCAAGTTAATTCTCTTTAGTGTCCTCCACATGATTTGTATTCCTTACCAGTTTTGCTATTTCCCTATGGAATGGGATATACTCTAAGTTTTTTAGTTGCACTAATATATTAATAATCTGTTTTATTCCTGGCAAGAGATTTGTGGTCAGTCCTCACTGGACAGATTTCATTCCAGGTTATCTTTCTGCTGCTAGGGGAGCAGCAGAAGAGGCTCTCCCTGCTACAGCAGCACACTCCACTGCTTTCCTGAGGTAGGAATATCCTGAGACCACAAGGAGAGAGGCAGAGGCTTTTATAATGGGTGCTCCAGAGATGGGAAATGACTCCTTTGGAGAGTCTGTCAGTGTCCAGCAGTCACTTGCAGGTGTCCATCCAGGAGCTGCTGTACTGCATGATGCTTGAAGCAGCTGGCTTGGCAGAGTTTCATCAGTGAGGCTGCCCTGTGCTATGGAGGAAGCAGCTGCAAACTCAGAGTTTTTGTTTGGCACTGTATCTCTCCACAGGGGCTGCAGCACTATTTGATTAGGATGGAGGGCAGAACCTATTGTGCAAGTGTGTTATTCCCGGCAGAGTTGTGCTAATCTTTTGGTCTCTGTGCTTCTGCTTCACAAGGTGTTGAATGAAAACATCAAGGAAAAACAGGAGGAGAGAGGAATTGCTCTGCTCTTCTCCCTCAGTCTCGCCTCTGCAGCTAAAACAACAAATGCTTGCTCTTGTTTTGAGATGTTTTTACACATCTTACGCTTTCTTTGCCACATGAAAAATCTGGTAACACCTGAGCCCTTGTTTTCCTGCCTACCTGCACCTACCTGCTTGCTTTGTAAGTATTTTAGTCTGGCATAGGACAGCCTGATCTGCAGGGACTCATTCTTTTCTGAACACAATGCTCTACATTTTTCCATCTCCCAGTTTGCTTGAGTAATGTATTCTTAACCTGACAGCACCAAGCACCAAGTGCTTGAGTTCTGCACTTAACATGCTGTTTAATCCTTCTACAGCCCAAGTGGTGTGGCCCATCAGGTGCATTTTGTGTCGGTAGTGGCACCTTGTGTTCAGGGATTACCTTTGGCCAGAGGTTTTTTACGTGGTTTTACACAGTGAGTATTACCTTTACGTTAAAGGGAGAGAAAAAAGGAGTTTCAGAGATTTTAGTCCTTCACCCTAGGTCTCAGCAGTTGTTAGGCAGAGTGGGAACAAAAGCCAGGTCTCTGCTGCAGACCTATGCAGCTTATTTTAAGCTAGGTCAAGTGACTTGCCAGGAATAAGGATGTGGGCAATTTCTGCTTAAAATCCTGTCCTGCTCAGATCAGTTGTTCCACTGTGTATTTGTTTACACCCCTTTCTCATAGCCTAACCAGTGAGTTTTGGGGTGGTTTCATTGTAATAAGCTTACTGTCAGATATTCCTGGACATTACTAAGTGAGTGTGTCTCTTAAAAGAAAAGGAGAGAGATTGGTCTGTCCTTGAGACTTAACATCAATAGAAAGCTTTGGTTATCTCTTTGTCCAGTAAATCTTGATAGCGTGTTGACAGGAGCCTGTATCTTGCAGCTGTTTTCCCTGTATCCTCAGTAATTGTAACTGTGACTTCAGCACTTTTTCAATTTGCAGTATCATTTTTTTGTTTAGCACCCAAGAGCTTTTTTTTTATTCATTCTTTTGGTAACCAGCTGCTTGTGTCTCTCACTTGGGGGCGGCATTTCCCTGCTGCACATCAAATTCAGTAGAAAACGTACTCAGAGAAGTAGCAGCTCTTGCTTTTTGGGCTGAAAACCACTCTTGGCTACTCTGCACAAAGCAGTTCTCTTCAGCCCCTGGATGTTGTGCTTTGCTGTGATGCCCAGGAGCAGGAGTCCCTGGAGATGTGGGACGTCTTGCTGACAGGCGTTCTAGTTTTCTCTGTTTCCTCTCCTTGCTTGGGGTAAAATGAAGAAAGTGTAAATTAGATGGAAAACCACATAAGCTGTGGCCTGGGACATGCACTTTGCATTGTTCTGTAATCTACATAATATGAATTATGTCAGTAACAGTCTGTTTTGCCTATTGTAGCTTTTCTGCAAGGCAGTGAGTGTCACTTCACCGTAGGTAATTGCAGAATGAAGGTTGGAAAAGACCTTTAAGATCATCAGTATGTACATTTCTGAAACACATTCAGAAGTTGTTGGGGAATTTTCCCCTTCACCTTTGCATCAGACCAAGTCCCTCCCACCTCCAGCCCAGCTCCTGGAAGATAACATGGTGATTTGGTGCTTTAGAGACAGCACCAGAGTTTATTTGTAACTGTTATTTCTCACTTCATAAAGGCCATGCAGTTGATTTTATAACCAGGAAAACATTCTTAAGAACAACAAAATTGAATCTGTAAAACAGCAAGAAAATGATTTAGCAATGTCTGATACTCAACTGTCTTCCTGATTGGGATCTCAACTGATGCCATTCCATGGAAGATCTGTAATTCCATCTACAAAGCATTGAAATATTTTAAATTAGAAATGACCATTTAACCCATTGGAATTTTGTAGTGCACTTCAGAGATGCTAAAATAATACTGTACTGCTACCAGTCCAGTGTGCTAGGGGGTTGAAGGCAGAAAGTATTGGTTAGCATGGGATAAATGGATATATTACCTTAATGCATAAACAGGCAAATGCATGCATTAAGTGTTGGAAGTTTACTCCCATGGGTGAGATTTCACATTGAACACTAATGAAAATTTCATTTCAGTTCTCACAGTATTTTAATATGCAGGAGCACAGTATGCAAATAAACTCAAACTTCAAGTGGCTGATGAGTTACTTCTGTCTCAGGCTCTGCCACCCCCATAAGTAAGTTGTTCTGTGGCTTTTGTGAAATCAAAGTTTTCCTCCTGCTTTTCCTACAAGCCAAAATGGTATAAAAATTTCTGTGTGTGAGATAATTACTGAGTGCAACCTTCTCTTCAGAGTGTTCTCATGGTACTCCTCTGTTGTTTTTGTAACTCATCAGTGTGGTGCATACAGCTTATGTGGGCTTAGATTTGATTGACTTGTAAGTGCTTTCTCAGTGCTTTCTCCTTATCAGAGCTGTCCTGGGAGTGAAGCCATATTTTTGGGTTTCCTTCTATATTCCACACACAGCTTTGATGCACGGTGTTTTCCTTGTGCCTCCTGAATCTGATAGAAAGAGGCGATGTGCTATTTTTCTTCTTCTTCCTCAGCTTGTGGCATCAGATAAGATAAGCTGACTTGGACCCTGTTATAGGTCACATCGTACTTTAGCCATACATGAAAGCCATCTAGCTTGAGCCAAGAAACTTCATCTTATACCTTCTTTTGTAAGTGATGACATAAATGAGTTACTGTGAAATTAGTCAGGGCATGGGGCAGCCAGCACAAGGAAACTGAAATGACTTGGCATGTCAGAACATGCAAGATTCTGTATTTCTGTGATCAGTAGCCGATCCTTCCTTGTAAATTGAAATTGTGTGTTAACTTTCTCAAAGAGGAGAGGCAAGAGTTTATCTTAGAAATTAATTAATTTGAAATAGCTATTAATGAGCATTATACCTAAATTTGCCAATCATCACACTTTGAGTTTGCATACAACTGTTACATATCAAACAGTGCTCAGGGTGTCCTGGGGTCTGTGCTGTAGAAATACCACATTCTGTGGCTGTGTCACAGCTCTGCCAGGCTGAACCTCTTCGCCTCCCAAGCAGTGGTGCTGCCCTTCCAACAAGTGCCTTCCCTTTGGGGACCCACAGTTGCGACCTATAGCTGGGAAAACACAACCCAAGGATGGGCAGCTGTGTATATTCTCAGGTATTTCACCGTGATGAGGAAGAATAAAAATTACTGGTTTTAATCTGAGGAAGTGAATATGTTGCTGGTTTCTCTCCCTGGTAGAGTAGTACCTTGTATTAATGTGACTGGTAAGAGAATCATGTTTTTGATGAAAGCATAAGACTGAAATGATGTTTCCAAATGAAGGTTGTTTTGATTTATCCCCCGTATGCAGCATGCATAATTTCACTTCCCTTACTCTTTGAAGCAAGCTTTAATTTTATGGCTTTGGCTGTTGCTACTACTCTGCTGTGCCGTACCTATGAGCTGTTTAATGTGCAACGTCAAGGAGTAGATTAATGCAGGTCCACAAAGAGAGCGCGCTTCGATTTGCTAATTGCTTGTAGAGTGGAGGGTATTGTGCTGTACAGAAAGACTGTTCATTAGAGACTGAGTAGTTAATTTTTGCCTACAAGTGAGTCTCACATTTGAGCTGCTTCCCTGTTGGTCAGGGCAGTCAGCTCATGTTCAGCCCCCGGAGAAGAGCGTGGGGCTGTTGATGCACTTGGTGTTAACACCTGCATTGTACACACCAGATTGCTTCAGCTTCATTCACTAAACCCTCCCTGACCAGCCTCCTCCAGCGTTGTCAGTGAAGGCTGACTTTTGGGAGGTATAAAAGATGAATTATTGATGCAGGGAAGCAAGCAACACTTCAGAACTGTCTCCTTAGGAGCTTGAATCGGTTCCTCTCCGTGGAAACCAT